>OMLF01031711.1:2482-34813 GCA_900302615.1 Holocentrus rufus
TAACTGATACTTGCTACAAAAAAAAAAAAAAAAAATCAATGCGGGGCCCAAAGGAGCTGAATGACTTTTAGGTTCTGTATGACATCATTGTGTGTCATGCCCTTCTGAGGTTTTCCTCACATGTACCATACATACAACCCATGAAAGAATCATGACCCCTACAATAATTATAGCCCATTGAGGACCATGTGTCCTCTGTATGTTCTTAATATAATGGTGCAACCATGTGCTTGCATGGTGCAATATTATTCCCACTGATTGCAGCCTGTAGAATCAGTTCATGAGACCCCTATGGATTCAACATCATCTTGACCTCTCTTCTGTTCTCATGCAGCTCTTCTCCATCTGTTGGCTCCTCTACTGAGCACTTCTTCAGTTTGAATACAAGTTAAGACTGCTTTGTGTGACAACCTTGGATTGTATGACATTATCTTGTGCTGATGTAAGATTACATTGTATTGATGAAAAACACCCAATCGTATATTATGTATTGAGTTTTTTGTTGGCCTCATGATGTGATTTTATAACTTCTGAATACACAATGTCTAGCTCAGATGTCTCTTGTGTTGTGCATTCAGACATGAATAATTGAATAGCTATCAGAATCCTGTATTTTTCCTTGTGTGAATTACTTATCTATAATGATAGTCATCAAAAATCCGCCATCCTGCATCTATCCTCATCTGTCCTTCATTTGTACTGCAGTGGCTACAGCAGCCTATTGATTTTCCTAAATAGGTACACAGCAAAATAACACAAATCCCATGTCTCTCAGGTGACTGGTTGTCTGATCATTCAATTTGTCTTCCAATACCTGAAGAGACAACGTAATTAGAATTTACCAAACAATTCCTCCCAGGGATGGAACAGCAGTACGCCAATAGTGTTGGGTTGCATGACTACAATATATCAGAATCATTTAATTTCCAAGTGCAAAGAAAAGTATAACAAGTTGCCTTGGTGATATTGGTGCAAGAACACTGACAATGTGGAGTTTCACAGTATTGATGTATTGACTCTCATGCTAGAAGGCTAACTGGACTTCACATGCAGTATAACAGGACAATGCAGGGAATACTATTCTTTCATTGTCATGTTGCCAGAAGGAGAAGAAATCCTCCCACTGTGGATCCTTAACATACAGTTTTATGATTCACATGGTAAAGACTGTATGCCCAACTATTTGTGACCATACTTTAGCCAGTCATATATTCTCATGCCCTTAGTTGCAAATCTTATCATCGATCTTTACCTCCTCGTAAGTTTTTATTGTACATTGCTCTCTGTGTTCACAACTCAAAACATATTTCTATATGTTCTCTTCATTTCATTTAAATTGGTTCCTCACAATTCAATCATGTGTTAAATATAGACTGTTTATGTGTTAAGTGACCATGATCCCTTGAGACCTGTTAACCCGTACTGTATATTTTCAAATATGCTTGTACATCAGCAAGAAAATAAATATTCTTTCGTTTATATTTTTTTTGCGCATACATGCCTTTGTCCAACAACAATGTATCGCTTCATTTGGTTCACAGCAGTGGGCTTCTTACTGAGCCGGTACACAATTGGCACCCATGTCAGAGGAAATGAGAGCAAAATGAGAAGAGCCACGGCACCCTCTGCAGGAGAGGAGAGGAGAGGAGATTCATAAGCTGTCATCTCCATGTCTCATCTGCTGTTACTATCATTGCACACTATACAGTAAAAATTATCCAAAAAGATGACAGCTTTGAGTTTGCACTCTCTATACACATAGATGGCTGCTATGTATGCACGTCTACTGTGTGTGTTATCAGTAATTCAGTGTGTCTCTGTGTGTGTTGTAGATTAATGCATCGATCGCACATTGGGAAAATCAGTGAGACATTGCTGAAGATCCATGCAGACATGGTTCACACGTTTTCTGACACTGTGGTGTGTTTTGGCTTTTGTTAGCAAGTATCCTCTGCGCTGCACTGTTGACAACCTCGCTTACCGGTGATGCTGACAAATACCTGCAATGGTAGAATGTTTTTTGACAGACATAAAAAAAATCAATATAATTGCATGTGAGTGCATACTGCAACAACTTAGACTGCCTTGCATGTGCATGTGACAGAAACTGTGTGACATTAAGAGCCACTGACGCGCTGCCACATCTTAGCTTTCACATCCATTCTGAAATGAAACCACTCATTGAAAATTTGGTTAGAAGTCCAAAAAAAGAGAGAGAACACAGGCACACACAAAGAAAAATGAAGACTCGGGACCGCTTGAAAAATAAAAATAATTTCATTTCGGGTACAGAGACATTTTTGCTGTCTGTTGGTGTCTTTGTCTGTGTCATTCAGTCTCTGTCTTTCTACACCACCTCTGTTTCTGTCTCCCCTCATTCCTTCAGTCTCTCATTGGCACAACAAAAGGCAAACAACCATGTGAACTCCAGGAGGCACACCGCGTTAGCTTCCACTTCTGAGCAGATCAAAACCACAGAGGGTGGCATTGCACACAGACACTGTAATACTCATGCAATCCATCCGATTTCTTTATCTCGTTCTTTGTCACACATACACACACAGTGCAATATCGTTTGTCACTGTATGTAACCCAACCCTGCCTTTGTGTCGTCTTCCCTGTGCAAGATGTCGCCAGTGAAACATTGGGGGCATCGTTTGATTAAAGCGCGAGGAGTTGGGGGAGAGAGCGTGCACAGTAGGGGCTTTTAAAATATTTGAGGGCCGAAGATGGCACGATTTCCCAATATTCTCTCTCTTGTGTTGATAGTAAATGGGCTGTCATAGAGAGAGTGTGATGCCAAGCCTTATGTGTGTTGAACAAAGAGAGCAGGAGCCTCCTGGTGAGCCAGTGCCCCCACAGGGCTGGCTGGTAGAGAAGAGAACAAAAGCCAAAGTTTCTTTTCTTTTAAAATCGACCAAAATTTCTCTCATTGTTCCAACTTTCAACTGGTTTCAAAGCAAAAGATACTCCACTGATATGGTCTCTTTTAGTGTTTCATATTCAGTTCGAGTTAATTAGTTTATTGACTTCACGCAGAGCGGATCTTTTAGAATTGTTTGCACAGCAACAGGCAACCAAACAAATCTTGACTTTGCAAGAAATGAAGCAGAATGCCTCTTCATGTGTTGGTTGGGCAGTAATAAATAGAATCACCAGGTCTATTTTTGCATTTTTTGCCTGGAAAAATTCATTATAATTTCCATGCAGTGCACTAACTACTCCTTGCTGAGAAAATGTAAAAGTGAATGTGTAATTCCTGTCTCTAATTTGTTTGATCTTATTTGATATTACCATTTCAAACACAGGGCGCTGCCAAGCTTCTAAACGCTCACAAACAAAATCGCAGTCATATCGTAAGGTAGTCCAGGACAACACTCACAACAACTGCCCAAATAGAACAATATAACTGTGGATAAAATTGATCATCAAGGGAGCTGGATCCTGGCTTAACAAGGATAACTGCCATGCCACTGCACAGAGGAATCCAATCTACCAACCAACAACACAAAGCAGAAGTTTCCAAAACTGTTTCACACATCATGTGCTACTCTTAGATATTGTACAATGATGAAGGAAAATAGGGCTGGGTATTGGCAAGGACCTCACAATACGATACGTATCACAATAAATGGGTCACAATACAATTGTATCGCGATACATTCCGATACGATACATATTGCGATATGTTGCGATACTTTTCTGTAAAATTTAAAAATAGAGCTGAGAATACAACTTGCTGTGTACCACCGGGGTGGTCCAATATTTACATCACATTGCACTGATAACTCAAACTGAGTCAAAACTATTTAATTCAAAATTTGCATTCCAGTATATTAGTACAGTATTTACATTTGACAGTGTGTTCAGTGTGTCACTGAACACAGTGAATTGAAAGATGCCATAACAAAAATAAAGTGCACATTTTCTTATTGTGTCACTGAACTAAAATGTAGATGCCATAACACCTAATAAAAATGCCGGGAGTCAACCAGCCTAATAGCCCTACATGACATCTACAGGAGGGACTGGAATATCAATACAGTAGTGTGGAAAAAAATATCACGATACTCAGTTGTATCTATTTTTTGCACAACCCTAACTGAAAATCTGATACTTTAACTTCACATGGCACAGCACAAGGCATTTTAACTACAGTAGGTGTATATGCATGTTTCATGATGGTCAGTGTAATTGATCTCATGATTTCAATAACCTCAAAGTGCTGGTGGTCTGAAGACTTCCTCAGTTAATTTAGATGGATTCTGCCGGATCATCATCTTCCATTTCCACCTGAAGTGGAGAAGCAGTAGTTTAACTAGGTAATGTATTCAGGAAAACCTCAAGGCCAAGAAAGAAAGCAATGTCTTTATCATGTACAGGCTCTGCAGAACCGGTGCTTGTCTGGCTCCCTGGAGATGAATGTTTCTAAAACAAAACAGCTTGTCAAACACAATGGCAAAGATGTCTTTGAGACACTGCAGGCAGGAGCTGTCAGTGGGCAAAAGGTTGGATCTCTTTATAACTTTAAGTATCTATACACGTTTGGACAGCGGTCTTACTTTGGCAAACGACGCTGACTTCATTTTTAGGGAACAAATTGGAGCCAAAACATATACAGCACAAGAGTGTTCAAGAAGTGTGCTGTCCTTTATTGCGGTCATGTGATACGGAAACCTTGGAGACAAAAAAGTTTTAACCTGTCAAAGGTGGTAAACATGGGCTCAGATATCATTCATTGCCCTCAGGCACAATGCACTGACCTGTACAAGTTATATACAAGGGTGAAAGCTCACAAAATCATTACTGATCACTTTCACCCATTACATGATGAATTCCAATGATTACCATCTGGGAGGAACTTTAGAATGTCAATGGCAGTAAAAATGTATTTAAAAGGTCATTTGTTTCTAGTGCAGCAAAGATTTAAAATCAAATCCGTTGCAGTTGAGTTGAAAAGTTGAAGTGAAATAGCCAAAGCTGCACTTGCACTGTATGCTGTGTTTGTTCTCACTGTTTTTATTGTCTACATTATTTATAATATTTCTATTGATTGTCTTAATTTGTCTTTAATGTGGTTCAGCAAATGACACATTTGAGGATTTTTGTATCATATCTGTACTCGTAATCTTCCCCTTCAACATTTAAACAAATCGCTCTTTTTTAACTGGCCTTCAAAGCTTGTCCTCCTCTGTGCTTGCACCTGCTCGTCTCTTTCTGCTTAAAAAAATAAAATATAAATGAAAAAAATTGTACCTGGCAGGGATTTTTAGAGGTCAGAATTAACATTTTAGTACACTAGAATACAGTATTTGTTGCACATGTCAAACTTGCCCAAAATAAAGAAAAACACAAAGTTGAACATGGGGTGCACTTGTTGTGGCTTTCTTTGTATCATCTTTTTGTTTACACTCCATGCCGGTGGGAGCACATGAAGATTAAACAGGCGACCGTAACCTTGGGAAATAGCAACAGCAATGACAAAATCTCAAACAACAACAATGGCTGCATTGAAAGAGCGACAAAAGCAGCTTAGGGAATGAGGATTTAAAAGCCGTTTGATTGGTCACAAAGGTGGAGATGTCCTCGAACGAACTCGGCAAACTAGCTGAGCCTCCACACATTTCATTTTGAGAGAGCTGACCACCGTGTTACAGAGAAACAAGAGTAGTGAAATGAAAAAGGAAATGTAGACAATTTCCACAAGGCAATACGACCAAACGTAATATTTTAGACCGCTGCAGACAGTCATGCAGTCCGGGCTGGAAGCATTCGATTGTTTTGGCCCGCAGTCTGTGCACACACTGCTGACTCACCAATCCAGCCTTTTGTCCTTATGAACCTGCCTAAATTTATTTTTAAAGCAAGCACACTATTGCTGCAACCTTTGAACTCGTTTCCACCTCATCATTGGAGAACAGTTTCACTTTCACATTGGTAATCCAGGAATTTAATCTTAGAGACCTTTTGCACGGCAGCCATATTAACATGAAATAGCAGGGGAACACAGGTGTTACTAATGACATTGATAAGTGTTCTGTTCCATTTAAGTGTAGCAGAGTCTTTCCAGTGAGCCAGCATAAACAATAGCAGGGCCCTGGCTCTGTTAGACCTAAATAGAATGGAACCCTCGTTAACGTTATTAGTAACACCTGTGCTTGCCCTACAATTTCATGTCAAAATGGCTGCTGTGGCAAAGGTCTACTGCACAAACTGTAAATTGCTCAGCATAACACTGTCACTGACATTTTGACAGTACATGCTTCAGTCTTTTGAATGTCTTCTAGTATGACATGCATCCACATAATGTAAGCAACATGCAAGCTACCCAGTCTTTTCCTAAACACTTCTCACCAATAACAAGCTTGGACAAAAAAAAAAAAACAGTGCTATGTGTTTTTGGCTTTAATTTTTGTGTTGGAGCAGATCATGTGCAGTGACCTTGCCAGGCAAAGAGGCAATTTTGTTAGGTGAAAGCAATTTTTTCCCCACCTGTGCCCATTTAGTAATTTCATGGCTGAGTGTGACCTCTCTTGTTCCATAATTTTGATATGAAGAGTCACACTTCATCCTCCTCCATGTTATGTTTGCTTTTTTCACTTCTTCAATCAATGACGAACGCCATACAACCATTAATCACTGAAAACAAACACTTAATCGTGATGCAAATTCATGCGTAGCTGCACATGTGGATGAGCCTCACAACACGTAAATATCTGCCCTCGGTGGCATGCCAGTGGGAGGGAATGCACGTTATTCGAGAGGCAGGAGAGGAGCTAATTTGACTGGCCATGACTGACACAAGCCCCCACCACACATGCCAAAGGTTCACCCCTGCTTTGCAAGCACCTTTGAAATCTATTGGCAACACCCAAGTGACCAAGCACCATGAACCATTCCTCTTGAACTCCCAGATAACGGTGTCAGGGATTATTCATGTGCTGCAGGCATCGGCCAAGGTCAAGGAGGACACTTACATTGACAAATCACGACCTGTTATGGATGGCCTCAATTTGTCACTACACCCCCCTCTGACATGGTGGCTGGCAGCATATGCTTCTGTCTTACAGAGTCAAACACCTTCAGGTAAAGGAAGGCCAGCAGTTAGTTTGGTGTTGGACTAGTTTGTGATTGTCCGCTTGGAAACCCTCAGTGGGGTCATGTCTTGTTTGGTGATGATGAAAATTATGACAACAGTGATGATGAATAGTTTTGTTATAGTAGGTGTGTCATTCCAAACTACAAATACATTTGGAAAAATCAGTAGCAAGTTCTTGTTGACTCTGTTCTCAAGATGGATTTTGAAATAGGGATATACTGATACTAAAACTAGAAATGGGTTAATTAGGCTTCTGTAGGATATTAGTATCTGAGAATTTCCCTAATTATTAAATTCAGTCTCATAGTCACTTATGTTTTTTGGAAATCAAAGCACGGTGACTATCTCAAAGGATGGCAGATGTCTCCAGTGGACAAACATGGTTTAAAACTAGAAGGCACTCAGTAGATCACATATCTCCCCCAACACAATGCGATTGTCAAGATATGCCAGATTTAGCACTGAGGACCATAATTTTCTTTGATTTTGCTCTGAGCTAAAATTTACGTTGAATGTCACATTTTTTGCACCCAGGAAAACAGGCAAAATGTCTGGTGTAGATAGATCTCATGCCATTTTATTAATAAATAAATAAATAAAACTCTTTTGTCGGTCGCAGAAAATTACCATAATCATAGTGTTACCCACCGCACCATTCCAACACCCCCACAAATTGTGACACATGTAGCCCGTCCCGTGTGGTTTTGTTTGATAATTTGTATTGCATCACTGCTTGTGATCACATCACCATTATTTGGGAGTAGAAGCGTCTGGCCCCTTAAATTTGCCCCATTGTTTCATCATGCAAATGCATGATAAAGTCTGTTCCCACAAGATGAAGATGGATCATTAAACAAGGCAGTAAACATGACAGCATGCAATGCCTGTTATTGGCCAAGTGGTAATGACCCATCATTCACTGCACAGCTGTGACAAACAATGACAATGAGCTCCATCTAATGAATTTGATTTACAAGCAGGTCAGTTATACAAGGCATCATTTGATCGCCTTTTGGCTGTAAGCTTGGATTAAAGAGAACAAGGGGTGCTAAATCACCGGATAAAAATAAGCCTAAATACAGAGAGTTATATTGCCCAACCGAAATACTACATCTTAACATCATAACATATCAAATACAAGGATTTTCATAACAGTGTGCTTCTTAAAAAGTATAATAGCAGATTTGGACATAAATAAACAAAAGGTGCTCCTGAGCACGATAGGGAAACATGGATCACAAACATCAGAAGTAAAATATTTTTCCCGTAATTGACTGCTTTATACCATTGTTGCTGCACTAAAGCTCTTCAGAATCTACACTTAACAAGCTAATTACCTGTCATTCATGTCAGAGGGTTTAGTATAACTAAAGAAAGCAATGAAAACAATGAAACAGCAAAGACAATTGTGAACGTGAAATCTGCAAAGACATTCACATGGCAATACTCACAATACCACTCTGAGACATAAAAATGTAAAAATGAAAAGTGAGAAAACCTGTGTATCCTCGAGGAGGCAGCTATGATGTGATGTATCCTGAAGCAGAACCCTAGTCTCTGGATTCCTTCTTACTTACACAGAGTACAATTACATACTGCCATGAAGACTTCAACATTTAAACATTTTGCTTCAAGCAACAAGTGCTGATGGTAATGTTAAAGAACCTCCCATTAACTGAAGCAAAGTGAACTGCGATCTTTAAGAAATCATTTCATATGCATCGTTTGAAACAACCGATTTTAATAAAGGTCAGCTGAAGTCCTGCAGTGCCCCTGGACACTGGCACGGAGGATTTAAGGGCTGTTTATATATTCTGTTAAACCCTTGCTTAAAACCACAATCTATGATAGCTGTATAACACTCTGTCACTCCACCATTGGCTTTTTCAACTTTATTGAAGAGGAAGAACCTGTTGGAAGTGATTTTCCACACTGCTTTCCCTCCTTCCACCATCTGCAGAAACTATGAAAGCATCAGCTCTCTTTTCCCTGGAAAAATATTGACTGCCAGTGTTTTCACTGATGGTTTCATTTGTTTATAATAATCATACTAATGTTGCAAATTCTTGAAATGCTATGTTTACCTTAAAGTACCTTAAAGTGAAACTTATTGTATAAGCTTTTAGCACACTTACAAAGACTATGTTGAAATGCAATGCTAACAAAATAATTGACATTTACGTGAAATTTCAGAGTTTAGATGTTACATTATTTAATTTTTCATTTTCATTTTTTGTTTTCATAATGTCATGAAGCTGTAGATAATACAAAATACATTATTGGGAAGCTACTGATGGCTGCAAATGCTAACATTTCGAAGCACACAGGGCAGTGTGCCAGTGGGTCCAAAAAGCAGGAGCGGATCAGAAACCCATAAATGCAAATGTATCTTTGCAAATAACTACGCAAAAATTTGTAAAAATCCACTGGAATATCTTAGTTTAATGTAGATACAACAAAACATGTAATTGGTTCTTTATGACAAGCATTTCACAAAAATCACCACTCGTCATGTTGAAACCTAGTTTAAACGCTTATTTGCAAACGCCCCCTGAGGACTTGTAGGAAACTGTTTGTGCCCAGTCATTTTGAGAGAGCAACAGCTAATAGAGAAACTCCAACACACAGCCCACCAACAGTGTTACTTCATCACTCAGTCAGTCACAGACAGACATTTGTATTTGAAGGGCTGGCCCTGCTGTTGTGGTCCAGCCAAAAATATGTAGAAGCTAGGCATAAAGCTCCTTAAATACGTTTCGAAACATTACATAACTCCCGCCTATATTGAACGCAACTTCTACAATACTTGGTAAAATTTCCTAAATAAATCAACAGTTGACACTGACAGGAGTCAGTCAATATTTGATTCATTCTGTAGCTCTTTACAAGTCTAACAACAATCCTCATTTGCAAACCAGAAGAACTACAAGTATAGTGCTGATTTGTATCAAGAAGCACAGCACAGCTGTGGAGAATTTAAGTTTTTAAAAAATATTCGTGCATTTCCCAGAATTGGAAGTTGTAAATACCTAATTGAGAGTCCACTGGACGGTTTAAGGGGATGCAAAACACACATGCGTGATCAGATTTTCGATATCTAATTGTTTAATGGTCAAAATTAAAACTCTATAACAGCTCTCTATAACAGTTGGTCCCATGTCTGTAGCCCCTTCTGCTGCTGAATGACAAGCCTTCCAACATGCACTGAGGTCAAGGTTCAGAGGACAATATTTCAAAGCAGGAGACATTTACAATCTTCAGACTGGCTTATGTAACTCCCCCAATCATGACCTTTTCAACAATATATTTGGTTTTATCCTGCGACAAAGTTTTAATTTTCACATTTCATGGACACAGCCTTGGCACAGGCAAGGTTTTAGAGAGCCCTTTGGGGGCCTAAGACATGAAATGAAAGGTATTTTGTTTGTTTTCATTTGAAATTATGGTCTGGCAAAAGACTTTGAGGGACAGAGAATGCATGCACTGCTGTACACAAAGCGGTGTGCACCTCCTATTGGCAGCTGCAGCTGAAGTCATTATAGAATTCTGGTTAGACCCAGTCATAGGTACTTGTTACATTTCAGCTGTTCCCTTTTTCTTTCTTAGCTCTCCAGCAACACTTAGGCATCAAACTGCGTCCCTCTGCAAAGTTCACATTTGCATTTCATGCAGCAAGGGCCCACCTCTTCCCTTCCCCACTGCTTCTCCGAAGGCAAAGGTGAGAGCAGTGGAGTTGGAAGAATGTGCGCACAGCAGATGGGCCAAAATTCAGCAAGTGGATTTTCTTCAAAATAATTCAGAATCAATGCTCTTCCATTACCAAACAAATTGCCGTTTCACTTCACATTTTGAGCTGATGGAATAATAACTGAACTGACTCAAATTTCTATGTGTATGTGGGGAAAAGTGCTGGAGTACAGTTGTAGCTGGGGGTCTTCCATCAGTTAATTTTAATATCCTTTCTGATGAATACCAAATACCAAAACAGCTTTGCAACAGAAGTTGATTTGAATTATTGTCTTTTACAGCAGGGGACTATGATATCAAGACCAAGACCAAGACTATCTGTAATCTCATTGCTGCGCTTGTAACCCTGACCATTTTTTACTCAAGTCCTCTCTCATATAATCTGCTATACTTGCTTATAACAGACATGAATCCTGTAATAATCACTGAAAAATTTTTAAAAAAGCGGGGGGAAATGGATTACAGAAGGTTTGCGAAAGAGAAAAAAGGTTGATGCTGTGGAAGTTAGGCAGTGGAGCTCATAATCCGCCACTCCTTTTTGTTCTTTCATACAAACTTAAGCATTTTACTCCCACTGCTCCAGCAGATGAAATATTTAGTGAAATATTTCAGGATTCAGGCAAGACAGGTGGCTCATTATCCACCACACCACCAGAGAGGGAGAGAGAAAGAGAAGAGGACCACCACAATTCTTGACATGAAGCAGCACCTCATCTTTAGAGGTTGTCTATGTAATTAGCAGCAAGGACAGGATAAGGAAATCCTAATGATGCACTCGGTTGTAGCGCTAACTTTCTGCCAAGAGAAGTGAAAGCTTGGTGAGAGGAAGAAATTGCCTTTGAAACTTTACTGACACTGAAAGCTGTGTTTTTAACATTGTCAATATGCAAGATACTTGTTATCGATAAACACCTTGTATCTTAATTAAGTGAGAGAAAACAAATGAGGACGGATTGCTGAGGAGGGATGAGAAACTACTGGGAATAGTTGTGATTCATTATGATTAATGAGTGATGATCCCTATGTAAATTAGGAGGTACGTTAATAAGGGAAGTGAGGTTTGTTAAAAGAAATGTAGACTTTCATCTTTGTGAATTGAGTTAACCTAGATTCTGTTTTCCCTAGATTGCATGTGAAACGATTCACAACTTTAAATGTTTGGGATTTTTTTTTTTATACTGTACATCTTTTTCATAAAGTGAGTCATCCTGTTCAAATTATTTTACATCTGACATAATTTGGACACAGTTGGTCTGGTTGTTTGCAGAGCATCTTGTTAGAGCTTGGCTTCATTGTCTACAAATAAACCCGTGACTCACATGCTATTTTGTCAGAAAATCAAAACCAGAATACAAAGGATGAACAAACATCAACTATCACTGATGCTGCGGCTTGGCAAGTTGCAGAAATGTTCAACATTAGTGAAGATTTGTGTTCCGCAGAGTGCCCTCTAACAATGCTGTAAATTTAGTTCACACACTGTCAGAAAGGTGCCAGTTAACAGTAGAAGATCCAAAAATGTTATAATAATGACATTTTTATGTGGAGATGATGGATATGATGCTGAAAAGGAAGTTAGTATCCAGCCAGTGACCTCACTATCTAGTATAAGTCAATGATAATTAGCGTAATGGTTTGGTTTACTTCACAGACCCATAGTTATAATAATGTTTCAGTCATGTAGTTCATTCTGTTATCCAGAGCAGCTTCTAGTAAATGAGCAGGTAGTGGTTCATCTGTGAGAGGACACATTGCTGTTAAAGGATACATTAGCTGCTGTGGGAATCAAACCTGCATCTTATTACCGTCAAATCTGTCCAATTTACAGTTTTTTGGCGAAATAAATATGGTTTCTTTTTTTCTGACTGCCATATGGCATCGTGACATCGTTCACCTCTCTCATCTGTATTGTTTGTGGTCACGTCTGCACCGCATAGAAAATGTATTTGTTAAACAGTCTGTCAGATTAGACCAGAAATGGTCATGAAAATGATTCAACACAGAACTTTCTCAATGAAAAAGTTTTTAATCGCTATGAATGGCACTTTAGAGGGGATGTGATGACTAATATTAGTTCAACACTCTTATTATCAAATTCTCAAGAGGCTGGCTGCAGGTTAGTGAAGAGGCCTCCTTTCACAGCTTCCACTGAGGTGGCCCTGAGAAAAGGATTCAGCTTCCAGCCACTTCAGTGGAGCAGGTCTGACTGTGAATGTAGCTTAGTGGTGTGAATATTAATAAAGAATCTAATCCTGTGCTGTGTGTACATATGCCTTCCCGAGGCCATTGCTATGAATAAGAATCTGTTTTCAGTCAATTTGCTCAAATGTTTAATAGTTAACGGAATAATATGCCTCTAATATAGTTTACTGTGTATCTGGAAATATGTCCGTCCTATTTCAACTAAAAGATTCCCGTTTCCATGAAAAACTTAAATATTATATTCACATTATCTATAGGTTCCATAGTTCCATTGACAGAGGATGAGTTTAGCTGGAGGGTAAGGAAACTGCCAACCATATCTCTCTAATTACTCTCAAGAAGGTGACGTCCATAACACCAAGTTATGAAAGATTTTTCAAATGTCTGTAAAAATAGCTCACAAAATGCGTGACAATGGTGGGCAGCTGAGTGGTTGGACCTTTCCAAGACTCAGCTCCTGAACACTTCATATGCTGAGTGCCACTTGGCTACTGGGCATAAATGCATGAATGGAAAAGGAAAGTATAAACTAATACACACACATGCAGGTGTGCAATGAAATATTTTCAAATATGATGTGCCAAATAAAGGCATTGTTTGCTAAGGACAAATTTTTAAGCATATCCCACGTTAAATGTGTATATGATCATCATCATCATCATCATCATCATCATCATCATAACGTGTCTTTATTTATATAGAACTTATATATAGCACAGAGCACTTTCCTGCTTTCCAACGGGAAGATATAAAACAAACAAACACACACACACATACACACATACACAATGAAAACAAGGATATATATACACACACACACACACACACACACACACAACACGGTGAAATAATAGCAAGATACAGGCCATAGTGATCCAATGATTTTACTCAATACCCTGCTATATCATTATTTACACCATGTGCAGCTATCCTTCATTTTTTCTTTTTCACTGTTATGTGTGTGTCGATATGTATGACAATAAGTATTGCAATGTACTGAGACACTCAAAAAGGTATCAATAAATATCTACTCTAATTCTGTTGTCTCTTAACCAAGTCTGTCAATATGCGTTCTGAAACAAACTTTTGTTTGCACCAACACCATGGAAACAAATTCTTGCACATTTATTGTGCTTGGTAATTAAACTGATAAACTGACCATATTTTCTTTGGACTGTAACTTTTCACAAGGTCAAAACAGTATTATTTGAAAACCACAGGATGCCGTCTCTTTATTTCTGTCTGCATTGTGGCTGATTATATTCTGCTAAAACCCTTCTCCATTATCATGACTGTCAAATAAAAACATTTAGGTATGCCTACTGTGATGGATTCAGCTTTCCTATTTCCTATTCTTATTCTTATTATTACAAGAGATTTTCAAAAAGAAAGCTTATAAAGTGTTTTACAGATTCAAAGATATTACATATACACAACAGGCTGCATAGGAATTAGCTGCAAATGTATAAGTTAATAGAATATAAAAACAAAAGGAATCCAATACCTTATACAGAGAGAAAAACTATAAATAAGGCAGGTGGGTGCACAGTAAATGGGCAACACAAAAGGAAAACAAAAATGAAACCTAACCACCTGGAAACAAACATCGGTCTCGCTTCACTTGAGACTTAAACAGGCCTCCCGCATGAAAATCCAGTATTTTGTTGGCCCATCCTCAGGATGTGAATGGGTTAAATCACAGCCATAGGAGACACAAGTGCACAGCTCTTTTAACCTCATTATCAAAACCTGAACTGCAAGCAAAGAACATCTCCAGTGTCTTTGTAGTTCCTATTTTACCACGAACTAATATTCAAGGAGTCCTAAAAAGATAAATTTCGGATTTTTTGTTTGTTGAGAATTCTTTAACGTGACGTTGAACTGAGACTTAGATAAAACTTTATTACCCTAAGAGACCGTTTGTGGCACAACACAGTAGAATAAAATAAGGGACATTCAAATAAATAACATGAATAATCTTAATGTGTTAAACGCACCAATGCAGATAGTCACAAATACCATTATGACTTAGACTTAGACTTAGCCTTAGCCTTAGACTTTAAAGGGAGCTTTAGTTGGGTTCAGTTTGCAGAACAATCAAATAACTCTTAATCTTTGTGGGCGACTAGACTGGTGGGGATCATGTAGAGGGAGAATAAAATGGGGCCTAGAATAGAGCCCTGTGGGACCAAGCAGGTTATGCAGGAAAGTTGCATCAATTATTGAGATAGAAAATGTTCTCTTGGAGAAATACATGAGCATTAGAAAACATGAAAGAATATGACCTGCTTGGCAACTTTAAATAAAAAAGGAAATAGGTTCCTAGTTATTTAGCTGAGGGTGTTCAATCATGTGTTTAAAGTAGGACAACAAATTTCCAGCAGTCAGAGAGCTGTTGACTATAGATAAAATAAAAATATATACATTTTTAATTAAAAATATTTTTTTGTAAGTTCAGTAGGATCCATGTCATGAGGGCAAGTGGAAGATTTCATATGGGAAAAGGGTTCAAAACAGTTTATTGTTGCAGAATTATCCAGGCTAAGGGACAGGTTCAAGATGGGGATAAAATATGTATCTTCAACTTTTTAAAATATATATCACGCAGTTTTTCATAATATATCTGTCCTGTGAAAATAAATTCTTTTTTGTCTTGGAAAATAGATAAATCATGTATGATGTCTGTAATGTTTATTTCAGTTACCCCTTATGATTTATTTGAGCTGATGTTCCAATCCTCTTCCAGTCCTCGTCATATCATATTCTACCCTTCTTACCAGGCAGCATCATAAAGCATTATACCCTGGTGGCTGTTGAATAAAAATAAGGATAGATCTGCTGTCCTTGGTGGAAAATAATCAAAAGTACTCTAAGCACTTAACACATTTTTTTTCAAAAGTCTATACTTATGGCAAACTTGAGTCATATTCCAAGTATTTCTTCATTATGTAGTGTATATGCTGTGAGCATATACACTTTGGAGTGTGTATGCTCTGTCATTTACTGCAAAACACAGCTATTCTGGGCTTTGACTCCAGCACCTGTTACTACCTGATAAAAGAGACGCTATCCCCAAAGCTTCAGCTGCTAACGATCCATCAATTATTTGCCATGCAAAGTGGCAAATAGCCCTGGATTTGCACAGGGTACAATGAAGCAGTGAACATAAATCATGATATTATGAGAACCTTTTAGGGGGACAGCCCTTAAATTGGACCCGATTTGCCAGTTTTCAAGGAAAATCGCTTTTGTGCTATGTGAAGGAAATATTTCCAAACCTCTGCTCTACAATGAAGACACACAGCAGGCAGTGTGCTGTTTACAAGCTCATCTGAACACAGCCTGTCCTCCTATCTCTTCATCTGACTGAAAGAAACACATCAGTAATCAGCTGACAGCCCTCTTCCTCCACTTCTGTCACAGAAATAACGTCCATATTTAATACCACTGCGCACTAACATTTGTTTTCCTGACATCCTGGTCATTACAACAAGCTGGAGACCCCTCTTTGCTGGGCCGGTAACGACCGGGATGCATCACACAATGACATTAAGGTCATATTGATGCCAACCATTACCCATTAATCCCAGATTTCTTTGCGTGCACTCGCCATGGCCCCCAAAGAGCAGAAGGAAAGCAATAAAGGCCACTTGCGAAGATGTATGCTCACAATTTCAATAATTTTATATTCAGCCATTTTAAGCGCTTAATGATAAAAGCACACTTTTCTCAAAAATACTTTAAACAAATTTCCCCCAAGCCCCAAAATTGGTCTGGGAGCTCGCTCTGACTGTAAGTGCTGCACTTATCGATTACCTTCGTCTGGAGTGAGGTATAAAGCCTGGCATTCCTAAAAGCTTTTGTCCTGTTTACAGAATAAAATGTTACAGAGGTCGTGTAGGCCAAGCTCCTAAAGCTTTGGGACCACTAAATAAGTTTAGGCATATACTGAAGTAATTCTGACACAGAGCCAAATACCACTTTCAGAAAAAAGAAAAAAGAGCTACATCCCAAAATGAAATAGCTACCATTAAAAAATAAGTCTTAAGTCATAAAATGATTAATAGCACAAAATTAAACCAAATATTATACCTTTTAAAGGACATTCAGGAGAGAAGGATAAAACTTAGATACTGAAAGCTCTATATTTTAGATATAGTGAATAATGAACCTCTAGCAACTTGTTCCCCAAATTGAATATTTAGTGTTTTGTAAATGAACTTTTACAGAGATTATACACAATGTTCCAGTTTTTTTCTTTGTTCTTGTCTAAAATTTAACAGTATTTGGCTTTGAAAGAAAGCTGTGAAAAGTCCTTTCATTTGCCCAATTTTCTGTCCCTTTTGTCTTCTTTCATCCAAGTAAAGGTGATACTAATGGACACCAAGAACATCTCAAAGGTATCTGAGTGCAGTGTTTTTTTCTGCAGTACGAATTATCAGAGCCTCACCCATGTCTGGTTATTTGTAATGTGTTGCAGTTTTACCATGGCAACACACTGCTGTTCTTTCAGCACATGTAACATTTTTTGTTGATAGCACATGCACATTATGAACAGGCAAGGCTGCATATAGATTATTATTGTTTGTTTGTTTGTTTGTTGCTGATTATTTTATTTATTTATTTATTCTTTATAATTGTAGTCCACACTCCATGACATTTCATGCACATATATCTGATGACTTTTTGAAGTGAACCTCTAATTGTTATATTCCGCATATATATTTTCATAATGGTTATGCCATTCGATACTGTGTACGCACTGCTATTTTATGTTTAAAATCTGAAAGTGTGTTCATCCCTTGCATTATGGAAGTCTCAGAAGATGTGCGTCTGTTCGGCACTATGGAACGAGATTTCTCTACAGCAACAGACGTGGTGGCAATGCACCTCAAGAAGGAAAACGGAGGAGAAAGAATCAGATTCTGACCACAGAAATGGAATGCTATTTAGAAATAGATGTGAATATAGAAATAGAATTCGGTTTCTATTACTATGGTTTCATCATTCAGCCAGATGCAACCTGGTCTAGTTTATTATGTAACATTATGTGATATCTATCTATCTATAATGTGTAACCACAACACAGTGAAACATAGTTTGACACAGGCCTCATATTAAACCCACGAGCTTGGAAAGTTCACACAGGTGCTGTGGGTGTGAGTCAGACCAAGGGCAACAAACACTGCCCAACTCATGATCTATTTTTTCCACCAGCCCAACTGGCTTTGACTGGGTCAAGGTTTGTGATTAATCACTATGGTGACACTATTAATGGTCACATTACTGCTTTGGTCTGCTGGGAGGCATCATCACGCAAAGCTACAAGAGGATGTAGAGGGTTAGGGAATTGGGGGGCTGAAGAAAATTAAGCCTCCAGACAGTGGTCTGCAATGCATTGTGGGACTCCCGGTCGCCATGCACTGCAAGACAAGGCATTAATCAAAGAGATGCCAGACCAGGAGAACTTTTTCAGGTGCCACATGCTCCCGCCCTCCCCACCAGTGATTGATTGGTATTCATTATCCATCGATTTGGGCTTTTTCTCTGTAATCTGTTGTCTCCAGTCACATCGCGGCCTCGAAGGGGATCATTAATGTGAGCCAGAGACAGGAATCATGTATGAGAAAAATGTATAATAGCTCTGGCAGCTATAGGCCAGGAGGTTTGATCAACATCAGCTCAAAAAGCTACTTTAAGCTGTACGTTATCATGTACCTGTACATTTCTTTCTACATTTGCCAGAATACTGATATTTGGAAAAGCGTGAGCGTGATGTTTTCCATTGATTCCTGTAAATGAAAGTGCCAACATGTAGCTGAAGTATGTTTTGTGGTTTGGTTTGAAAAAGGAATCCACAAATAGAAAGCATCAACTTGTCAAGAGAGCTTTTTTAAAAATGACATTTGTAATAGCCCATATAAGCACTCTCTCTCTCTCTCTCTCTCTCTCTCTCTCTCTCTCTCTCTCTCTCTTTCAAACACACAAAGCCATTTGCTCTGCCTTGTCTTGTGTGCTTCAGCTATCCCTACCTGTCAATACAATTTACTTCACAAGTCATTTCCTCTCTATTAGACTACAGCTGCAGTTTGGATGTCTCAGATCTCTAATCACGTGTAATTAAATTACTTGTCAGATAAAGAGAGAATTAACTTGACTGTTAGGTGGAACATCATCCAGAATGTAAAAAAGCACCTACAGTGGGTGCAACAAACCCTCTGTTAACATAGGTATAGGAATTTTCTCTGTAATTTTATGTAATAGTGGTGCTTGGGTACTTGAGGGTATAATTTTAATTTTAGTTCCACATCTGTCCTTGTTTTGGTTTTATGGCTCTGTAATAGGCTGCTGTGCTAACAATGTTTTTCTTTGGAGAATTTATCATAATAATGTAAATTGTAAATATTAGAACGATACTTCATTTTTGTTGTTCAGAGATTCAGATAAATTATCCTGGTTTTTAATGTTGCGTTTCCCCTAGCAGTGAGGTAATTTTCTTGTTGTGGCTGTTATACTTCTGCTGAATGAATACAGAGGAAACAATAACATGGACCGGGGGGAATGCCGGACATATTAAGAATATTTTCTTGCCCATCCATAAAATGTGGGAAACCAGAGAAGCTCTCTTTGTTCTTTATAAGATGATTTCATTGCCAAGTTGCTGTGTAATCCACCAGCTTCTGGCTAATTTTCACTAAAAATTAGCAAGCTGTCAAGCTATTGGTGAAGAATGTGCCACTGCAAGACTATTTTATATTCATATTGTATTCTAAATGTGATGATAAGAATGGACCTAGTATTTTATGTTGAATACAATATAGTCTTCTATATAAATTTGCTGTTTTGAGGCCAAATGCTTTGTTCTAAAGCAGAACTGTGGTATGACAAGCACATTTGCACATTAGGTAACTCTGCAAATGACAAGAAGATTGATTTGGAAACAGCTAAGGTATTGATGGTAAAATATTAGGATGTATTGGTAACAACAGCAAATTCCTACTGGTCCTAATGACCCAATATTTTACTGGCCTGGTCACCTGGTGGCGAAATGTTGATGCAGAATGTGAATGAATAATACTGCTGCCCCAACTGAATGCCCCTGTGAGTACAGGAGAGCGAGGTCAGGCTCCTGCTTGGTTCAAGAGGGATTCAACCATGATTTTTTTTTTTCATTTTTATGGCACCCTTTCATTTTAGATAGGATCAGAAGTTCAAAAAAGCTCAACTCTTGAGACAATATTTGTCACATGACTTACCCCACAAGCGTAAGTTATTTGCTCAATGTGGCCTCTATCTGTCATTTGATTATCATTTTTATTGCCTCAGAACCCCCTCCAACTCCATTATAGTGACTGTGATTGGCCCAGACTTGCCTGAAATGGAAAGTCAAATACTTGCAGGTATGAATTAAACATTATGGCCACACACAGAGCCAGCTGTGAGATGTTGGCCCCTAAAACACATATTTCGAGTGCATGACTGCCTATATGTACAGAGATACAGGCACATCACAGACACATAACATTCAGAAAGACGTATTATAATGTTTTCGAAACGCTGTGTGAAATGATCATAGACTGTGCCAAGCTGACACGTTTCACTTCAAGTAGCCAAGCGGTAAGGATGTACAGACTTATGGGAACGCACACAAATACACACACAAATACACACTCCAGGTCCCTAAGCATTAAATATGTTTGTGAATGTCAAATGTTGAACCTGAATGAAGGACCCAAGATACACATTTATATATTTTTTGTGTTAAAAATAGCCAGAGATGTTCATCATGCTATAGACAAATTCTTCCAAAAGACTTTCCATAATGTTCTGCAAATCAATGCGTGTTATGTTTTGTGGCAGACACATTTTCGGCTTGCTGTCTTCCTCAGCGACACAACATGAACAGATTAATGATCAGCTCAAGAAGTTCAATTTACTAAAAAAAAGTGTTAAAAGGAAAGTTTCTCTACTCAGCAGTTATTGACCAGATGCCTGAGCCCCAGTCAATCCAGGTTGGAGGAGAATGAGTCCTTGTCTCACTAATTCTCTCTCATTATTTATTCGGGTCTCTCTCTCTCTGACATTAGACACATATCTATAGTGGCACTTTGCCCGAAGGGTGCTAAATCATTGGTGGGGACCCAGTCAGTATTATAAATAGTGGTGCTGAACCACATGCTGTAATAAAAGCACTCCATGTTGTTAGCCTGAGCTAATCTGTTTCCCCGTTATTTAATACTTTCAAAGGCGTAGATGGCAAACGATGAAATATAGCCAAGACAGGAGAGGCAAAGCGCTTTACACAGGCCCTGGGTGGCGATTTGTTGCCTAATGAAGCCATTAACCTCACACTACCAAATTTGATACAGGCAAACTAATGGCTTCATTAGAAAAATTGCAGGCCTGTAAGCAAGAATTTAAATGTGTGTGTGTTGGTGTATATTGACTTACCACACAAGGAAAAATCCTCACAGAACAGTAATATACACAAATTTAAAGACCCTAGCTTTTATCAATGACAATACATAAATGAGCTTGTTGCAATACAAAATGTTTAACAGCAGCTGTTTCAAATAAAGCCAAACGCTTGTTCCCGTAAGAGAGGATCAATTCTTATTTAAAACTTTTTTTTGCAATGTATACTCTGTATCATTATTATTAATGAGTTTATTACAAGTTTATCAGCAATCACAGAATGGTCGTGTCTAGGTGTACATTATCATGTTAATAGCTACAGGTGTAATATTATCGTGCATTTAAGTTCAAAGTATAACTGATAACATCAACTGTTTGTGCAGTCTCCATCTTCTCCTTTATTGTTACCCACAATGCATGGCTGATCAGTGGACTCATTTCAATTAGGAGGTGTTAATTAGTGAGAGATATAACGGGCCCTTGCATTCAGATGAGAGCTCCCCACAAAAAAACACCCAAGTCCCCCACTCAATTCATCCAGAGGTGGCAAGGTGGCAGCGTGCCGCCTCCCGTCCTCCTTCCCTCAGCGGGTCAGTAGCTTCTCCGGTAAATCACAGGCAAGTGACTTTTGTTTGTATCTCCCAGCTCGTTCCTGCAGTTCGCCAAAGTTCCCGGCTTGGTTTAATACATCATTCATTAAATTATGGAAAGCCATTAGTGTCAAGATTGGGAACTTGCAAATTCTGCATGGCACCTTGCTTAGCATATAAAGCAGAGCGCTCCTGCGTTTTTGCCCAGCTAAATATCAATGACAGCCCTTGTTATGGTTGATGGATGAGCTTCATAATTAGATGGTGCCACTGCTTTGGACTATTAATGAGGGTTCTGAATCAATTCTTCGCCCGCACTGCTGATTTCTGTGGCATCTCAGATTTGCCTGTATCATGTCAGGGGCAACCTGCACACAACAGTCTTTCTGCAGGGGACATGAATAAACATCATACTGGCCCCTGCAGTTGGAAATGGAAATTCCCGATTCCCTTTCTTACAATGTCACTTTTATTGTAGCCTAGTAAAAACTATAAATACCTACTCAAAGTCTGTACTCACAGTGAATGAAGCACAAACTTAGCTTCAGTATGCATAAGGCTCATCATGGACTCTTCCACCTAAATGTTAAAAAGTTAGCTCTAAGGGCTCATCTGTTTTTGTTTTCTCAGCCACTAAAATCTTTATGAAATCATTTATTTATTTATTTTATTTCTTTCAATTTTAGCAACACAATTTACTATTTTTGCTGGCATCTTTTATCTTACAGTTGCTTTGCTTCCACTGCAAGAACTACAAATCTAACTCAATCAATCAACCAACCAACCAATCAATCAACCAATCAGTCAATAAATCAAACAATCAATCAGTCGGTCCATTCATCCATTCATCTATCCATCTATTTATGAAAAAATCTTATTTGTGTATTAAATTTGAAGCATAAAATGTAGCATGATATACTGAGCTGCCTCCTGGTGTGATGGTCTGTGGACAGGGGCTATGATGACAGCTCATGCACTTGAATATGTTTTAGTCAAACCATACCATGGATGGTTGTCAAAGCAGTCTGGTTCACATTAACAGGATGAATAAGATACTGGAGTCCCTGTGGGTGTATTACAGAAGGTTATTGATGCTTGTGCTATGCTAGACTGCTTTTTGAAACATCAACTAGACAGCGAGGATTTCATGTGGAAGCTGCCAACAGCCCGGTGCTCTGCAGTAGAATTATTCTGAAGAGCCACAGATGGTCCATGGTACTACATGGCCCATCGAGAGTTTATCTTACCCAGTTTCCACCCATGATCGGGAGAGACTTCTCCATAAGTTTTCACACATGGTTTTAGCATCTGTCTCAAGTGATCCCATCACAAGCGGACAGCTCTAAGTACAGGTGTGAATAGGGTGCAAAGTGTCTCAGAGACACATTGCGATCCAGTCACTCAAACCACCTTTGGCGGTGGTCAGGGACGCATTGGGCCACATCTCATTAGCAGCGCGAACTGCCCGATGCATCCCCAACAATATCAAAGGACCGCCTAATCGCTTGGTGGAGGAAGGAGCATTTGATAAAAGCAGACTGTTGGAGTGAAATTCAACTTTGAATTAAGTTTGTTTTTATGGTGAGATGATGGCATCTTCCTCAGATAATCAAAAAATAGAGAGGCCAGGCCCCAACTGCTTCATGAGATAAGGGATAGGATGAGTGGGGAATATTGGGAAGATAGTGACAGCATTGAATATAGATGTGAGGAGAGAGAGGGGACAGGAAAGAGGTGGAGTAGGAATCAAAGTAAGAAAACAAAGGAAAGGAATTCTGACAGATCTGAGGTCAATTACAAACATGATCACAAGTGGCCACACTAACTTTAAGGTACAGGACCGTATAGTTTGGTTAGGGAGTATAGAACTAAGAGAACAAGACAGAGCAAATAAGACTGGGGGAATGTAGAGCTTAAGAAACATAGGGCTGAGGGTAAGACAAAGGAGATCCCACATATTCAAACACTAAGTCAAAACACCTTTAATGTTCACTGCATCATAAACCTGGCAAACACCCTCAGACTGCACCAAACTCACAAAAAGTGCAGATCTATTGCAAGACCTTGTCTTTCCTCACAGTCGTGAGATCAATTTCAATCATTTCCATGACATTTTAGAATTGCCCGTCCTCTGTTGGCACAGTCCAAATTTTAGGTCACAGCACAGAGCTGGAGGGATGAAATATTTAGCCGGCTTGTTCTTGCCTTACTCTGTATTGCCATTACTTATTCATGTTGGCCCAAAATGGTTCCGGGACTTACACTCTGTACAGAAGACAGTTACCTCCCTGTGGGCCAAAACACATTGCGGGTTAGAGAAGCCTTATCTTTATGCCGTGCTCTATCCACTAGAGACATGCTGCAGCTATTCTGTGCCAAACTTTGCTTATACATAATAAATAGGGTACCTCTCTATCAGGAAATTACATTTATAAAGCTTGAGCCACTTGTTTCATGTTTTGCCGCTGTAAATGAAGACCTGTAGGAGAGCTGAGAGGATGTTTTCTGCGCCAAAGTTTCAAGTCATAAATCTCTTGTGAATAGGATATATTATGATGATTTCACTGTTACCACAGAATCAGTGTCGTGGAGTGCTGTTGGTATCACAAGTGTGTGTTTCAGCATCTGTACTTTATTGATCCCACTAGAGAAATTCTCCAGGAAAAAAAGCTCAGTGTTGGCTACGGAGCAGCATGACTGGTACAGGAAAGGGTTCAGTGTCTTGCCATGGGATGGTTCAGCAGACTCTGTGCTTGTCAACACAAGGCCTTCAGCTGAAGGGCAGTCTGCTTGCTGACCCAAAACTTTGCTGTAAAAAGTTTTCGTGTCAGGGAGGTGTTCCATTAAATGGCAAGTGTGAAAGAAAAGGTGTGTGAGAGAGAAAGGGAGAAAATTCATGTCATGCACGGCAAGGCATTTAGAGTCTTTCGTTAGGACTTTGGACCAACTAAATGTGGGTTGTATTTTTTATTACTTTCATAAAGGACATGCACTTTATGAACTGCCACTCACCTCTTTCTATGTCCAACGGTGTCAGAAAGTGCTTCTTTATTAAACGCCAAGGTCTCCAGAGTCCCACACTGATTTAATATAGGCTTCCTCTCATGGCTAAACCATTGACTCACCTCTACAATATGCACTTTCTCATTTTAAACTCTCTTGGCTGGAGGTGTTTGAATTACAACAGTATGCTGTTGGGTTCCTTTGTGTTCGCTGGATGAAGAACTGTAGACGTTCTCCACCTGAGATCCCAGAATTTTCTTTGTACATGAGACAGAGAATGAGAAAGTGGGGGGAAAAAGAAAGAAACTGAGACAATTACACTCAACAAGGCAAAGAGTTTCAAATAAAGCCGCATGGAACATAAATTGTTTTCAAAGTGTGTGTATCTGAAGCAGAAAGAATCAGCCCACGCTGTACTTCCTCTCATTCCATCTCATTTCTCTTTCTCACAATGCAACAACACTATCACATGCTGTTGGTCACATACATACTCACTCATGAGTGCAGAAGGAGTGTGTGTGTACTCGTTACACAAACGCTAGGATCTTGAGGATCTTGAAACTTAGTGAACACTTGTAGTTCCCATTGGTCATATTATCTGCCAAAAATGAAGCCTCTACGTCTTATATTTGAAGATTTATGATCCAAAACCTAATTTTCATATCCAAAAGTAAAATATTGAATCCATAAGTGTTTTCTGTTTTGTCATAGTGTATGTTTATTGAATTTATTGAGTGTTTCATGTATCATGTTACTTTAGCTTTGGAGTTATCCCACATCAAACACTGGGGAAACCAGGAGGGACAAAGGTAGCACGGTATTAACAATGTGCTTGTTTGCTGCGATACAGGCAGGACATGCTATGGATTACTATGAAGAGGACAGGTGGACTTCCATCAATGAAAAACAAAAAGTGCTACAATCATTCCTGATCTCCTCTATGTCATGTGACTGGCAATATAACCTTTAAATCGAACTAGTTTAAATGTACAATATCGTAGCCGAAAATATTTGACCAACTTTGGCCAACTTATTTTGGGTATCTTTGTTTTAAGTTGACCAAGGCAGTAAGAAAACTGCAACTTATCAAATGCACCAGCTCCATTGAGCATGACAAGAATATAGCAGCAAATGAAGCATGGTATGTGCTTGTGTATAGGTATAGGCATATGCACATGAATATGGATCTGAATATTTTTACACACAGATACATAATAGGTATACATGCTATTGCTGAGGCTCACTTGGCACTGACATGACCAGAAATCAAGTCAGAAACTATTCAGCTACTGGCTACACTGTATTTCCACCATCCAAAGTTTTCCATGTTAAAGTAATAGAGAGATTGCCCCCATGCACTCTTCTCTTCCTACATCCTTTTGTTTTCTTTGTCTTCCTTTCTCCTCCTTTCTTTCGGTGAATTCCCAGGGGGTTTTGGCTCGGCCCGTCACTCAATAATTGCACAAGCACCACTTGACCTTTAGGAGGAATAACTCAGAGTTATCTGCCTTCACTTTGTGTTTCGGACTTTTATTAATGAACTCAAATTGAGAGCCCTTTGCCTCCAATCTAAATGTCATCGGACATCGTGAAACTCTTGTGAAACTCCACTGCGTGCTTGAGGACTTTTTAATCAAGTTTTTTTTTTTTTTTTTTTTTTTGCAGCTGAGGGGAAGGAGATTGTTACTTAGAGGATATTTTGGGCCATTTTGGGTAGAACTGTTATGTGTAGTACTAGTATTTTTGTTATTGCCAGAGAGTTAATAATACTCCCAAAAAGTAACTTAAAAGTTATGTTAAAAACACATGGTAGTTTCAAATGATAGCAGACAAATGAGAAAACTTTAACACTTTAACAGACTTAAAGTCATCTATTTTTTTTTCTTTTCACAAATCACTCAGCTGCTCACAGTGAAATATCCAATTAACACTTTTCATTTGAATTTCACTGCAATGCTGTGTAGGATGTGATTGAAATTATATAATGTCTGTGTGACCGTGTAGGTGTAGAGTCATGGAGAGAGAGGCATTCCTGAGAGAAAAAAACGACGTCTTTCTCATCCCCTGTTTCAACAAAGACGTATGGCTCAGGGCTTTAACCGTTTTCCAGTCATCTCATCATCATTCCCCTCTCATCTCACATGCCATTCTTCAGCCCACTCTCGCTCGGCGTGTTAAAAGAAGCGTGAGCCTCACGGAACTGACCTTTGACCTTTAGAAAATTATCAGCGACCCCCTTCACCTGTCCCTGCTCATATCCTTAGATCTCAAAGTGGCAGGTCTCATGAGCCAGCCGTCCGTGTTCGGGGTGATAAGGAAGATGCATACCTCTTGCGGTTTTCACGCCAGCTCCATGACAGATAAGGATGAAACATGGCCTTCTTATTGAATAACAGCCTCAATGCTTGTGGCTAAGTACGCTCGTGATCTTTCAAATTAAACTGATGGATCGTGACGGCACGTGGCAAAACGGATTTGGGATGTCAGGGTAGAGGCACGGCACGGCCATCTGACGAACAGCTTCCATAACAAATGTGACGGAAAACTCGTGAAATTATGATAATGATTGGGTAGCATAATAAAATCTGTATATATCAAATCACCTATTGTATTGCTGTGCTGCAGGCTATGGGTAACTTTAGATGACTGTTGAAGAAGACCGATTCTGCGATAGAGGCATTGTACAAAAAAGCTTTTTCCTAGACTGATAAGAGAAAGGAATTCCCTGGCAAGCGAAATAAAAATGTCAGCTATTATTTTTGTCATGGTGTGTCTTTTTCTTTCTCTAATATGTAATCCATCTTCTTTGTGATGACTGTCATGCCTGAAAAAAGGTCTATAGTCTCACCTAACATGAACACTTTTCTATATCAATACCTTGAAAAGCACAAGAGTATAGACAGTTTGATCAGATGTGCGGAAACGTGCGTATGTGTGTGTATGTGTGTGTGTGTGTGTGTTGTTGTTGTTTGTATATGTACTGCAGACAAAGAAAGAAAGAAAGAAAGAAAGAAAGAAAGAAAACGAAAGAAAACGAAAGAAAGGACAAATGTACAGGGGCAAGAATGACACTTGAGTCCTTGAATCCTTCCTCTGACTGACAGGCCTCATAAATAATTCTGTGTGATCTCCGGAGAAACCAGGGCTAGGCAGGTGTCAGAAAAAAAATAAGTCCCTGAGAGGGAGAGAGGTGGAGAGGGGGAGGGAGGGAGAGGCAGAGAGCAAACATGGCGGTTCTGAAGGTTGGTTTGAGCTTGATTTCTGATAGAAATGACCCAACATCTACTTGAGACAAGGATCAGCTTTCAACAGCTGTGCAACACTGGCATTTTTTTTTTCAATTCTAGAGACATCTGGTGATATGCACTCATTGCTGTGATATTTTTTCTCCATGCTTCCCAGAGATCACTTGTCAATCAAACAGTGTGGCTGGCACTGAAGCGTCTTTTTCCCTGGATTTTCTGTCGATGAAGTCTGAGTTTCTGTACATGATGCTCTTTCTTCTTTCAGCTGCGGTGGCTATCGCTGCTCCTGCAAACTACCCAGCTCTTCTTCTGTTTACTCCAAACAAATTGCTGTTGCTGCTGCCTGACAAGTAAATCATCTCACTTCCTGACTGCCGGAGGATTTTCCCGGTAAAAACCTGCATGACAGCCAATGTAAAAGCTTTGATGAGCTGGGCATAAGTTGAATCGCTCTTATGGCAAATCAACCAACAATAAAGAGTAGCAGAATATACATTTGTTCATATGAAAATGCTGTAAATTACTGACTCAGCTAGATAGCTCCTTCCTATTTTCCTCTTTTGAAACAGCGGGTAACAGGTTCATTAACTTAAAGGAACAGTTCATCCAAAAATCCATATAACACAAAGAGAAGTAGCATTAGCTAGCGCAGATCTGTAGCATCCCTCTCCAGAACAAAAGAGATGAACGGGTCCTGTATTGAGAATTTCAAAAACTGACAGCAAAATTACTCCAAGCATCTAATGCAGCATGATCCAAGTCTTCCAAAGCCAAATGGTGGAAAACAGTAATATTTTGTATAAATATTCACTAAAGCCTAGCAAAACAGCTCATGCTAATGCACGTAAGCTCCACTGTTTTGCTGTAAGAGAGTTTGAATGGGTTGGAGACACTGAAACCTGCAATCTTCTGGTTATGGAATGATCTACACACCATGGTGTTTGTGTCCAAACTTTATACAGTTCATTCAGGAGGTGAACACATATGCGAAAAAGGACAAGTGCAACATGGACCTAGCTCCCAGAAATGAGATTCAGAAAAAGAAGTGTGACCCTCAAAATGTCCCTCTTGACCGATAATATCTGTGTGGCAGGTGCACACTTCACAGCGAGCTCGATGACTACACAAGAGTAGCTGTCTTTCATCAAAGAAAATAATACAGGATAAAATTTTGTCAAAATCTATCCTACATCTTTGCCACATCATTAAAAGGAAATGAAATATAATTCACTTTGATCAGCCTGGCATCTCCATATGAGAATTTTGAGCACCTTTGATATGATGTTCCTCTGCAGGGAGCCTTTGAACATGCCTGATTCTTTTCCTGTAAGATCCCAGAGAGGGAGGAATAGCATCGCAGCTGCTATTGACAGGAGGGACTGCGGCTGGATTTAAGAAAATGTCAGGGCTGTCAGAAATCAAACACAGTCCTCTGTGCGTGGAAAAAGAAGGGATTTGGCTCCAAAGAATGATGTTCTTTCATTGTGAGCACTTGATCTTGTACGGAATTCAGCTTCGGCTCCATGTTAAGGAGTTACAGATGAAACTGCATATATATACCCAGCTGTTCATGCATTTTATAATAATCAAAGGGAGATAGGGTGCCAAGAGATGCTTTTTGCCTTTGGATAGTGTTTTACTGTGTGAGAAATCAAAGACAGTGAAACTCATACAGATTAGTGGGCTACATCCTTAGAAATCCTGCTGGCAACAAGTAACACTTTTTCTAATAAGTCACACAACGACCTTCTTGAGTTCACTCAGGCAGGTCTAGAGATAAATTAACAGTAATTAATGAGCCAATTATTCTCTCTTTATCCCACATGAGACACGTCCATGTCTGTCAAGGATTAAAAGGGTAAAATATTTTCTGGTGAGCCTCAGAGCTCATCAGAAACCTAAAGCCTAAACCGTGCGGGCTTCTGCGTTTGGAAGAGTCATTGAAGTGTTTTCAAGTTGTAGGTGAGATATTGGTAATTAGGTTTGCTGAAATTAATGACAATATAATAGAGACGCATGCATGCATGTGCACACGCAAAGCTGCTCCCTCTCTCACTCTCTCGCTCTGGCTCTCCTTCTTAAACACACACACACACACACACACATACACACATATCGCAGACAAATAAATCCTGTGAGACCAGTTTATATCATTAATCAAACCCACTGAGATAATATCTGAAATTAACACATAGCCCTTCAAAGCATTGATGAATATCACATTCTAATATTGCAATTAAGAGATAATTATGGCAGACAAGAGACACTTTATCTCATTTGGTCTATTGTATTTTCATTGTTCACCTTGATTAAGAAGATTTATATCTTTGTGATAAAAGACAAATAAGAAATGACTGGGCAGTGGTGGAACCTCACAGAAATGTATGAATGGAGACAACAACAAAAATATCCCTGAGTTGTCTAAGATGTTTCCATGGAAGATGAGGGAAAATATTGCAGACTGGGTCAAAAGGTATTTATTTTATATTGTTTATTTATCAAGGACAGTGCCCATTAATTAAAAGCATAGCTGCAAATGAGCCAGGGTTAGCCTAAGAGTTAGCCTAATCATCCTAAAAGACACTTATATAAAACATGAAGAAAAGAGCTCAACACACACAAATAGTCACAAATCATTTTTAATATTTGTTTTAACGGGTTCATTGCATTAGGACAATTTAGAAGGCATGTTCCTCATCTTGCTATTTTACAATAAAATGGTTTTGAAATGCTGCCATGTGAGATCCAAACATTTCTGGCACTGGTTGTACTATCCTGTCTGATCTGGTCTGATCTGGTCTCCCCTACGGCTCCTATGTACGAGAAAATGAACCATAAACCTCAAAAGTATTTGAAAAATGTTGTTTGACCTGGGTCTTTGGTGGAGGGAACTATATCTACTTGCATTTCTTTTCCATGACCCTAAGAAGTTTGAAATCCCATCAAAACAGGCTGTATAAATCGATCATGTCTTAATTTTTTCCAGCGCATATGTAACACCCTACTGTTCGGATTGACCAACCAGTGGAAGAAATGGGCAAGAGACAGCAGGCCAGTTCCAATTAAAACACAATTTTATTAATTAATAAATTATAAAATTATAAAAAAATGGGGATGTGTCCAGCGGGCTGAAGGAAGTCTAAAGGGCGTTGCGTGTGCATTGTGGGGTGTTCCCAGCCTTTTCTCTCTGCCTGGCTTTGCCGCTGTGCTCCACCTCCAAGGCCTGCAGTGCTGACCCCGTCACTGGGTCCTGTTGGCCTGGCGTCTGCATATGCCTCTGTTCTGTCCCGGCTGTCCCAAGGGCATGGAGCTCCCAGGCTGCTCCAACGCCACCCACGGTGATCAGAAGGCCGAACAAAACACCTGCAGCAGACTTGGAGGGGCACCGCAGAGACTCACACACCCACGCTCTCTGTACCAAGTGGGAGGACAGGAAAAATGATGATTCAACATCACATAATAAGGCATGTCCAGCAGCTTAACAACAAGTACCACCAACACATCAACCTGTAACCTATAAGCCTACATAGAGAGAATGACCAGTGAACCAACAGAAATCCTGAGTACCTGTACCAAGTGGGAGGACAGCAAAAATGATGATCTCCAATGTGTGTGTGTCTCACTAAATAGGCTGCCAAAGGAAGGGCACACCCAGGCACACCTGCAGGCCATTACCCACCACCAGCCAATTCACCTTTTGTGTAACAGCCACACCCACCAAACATTGGAAAATCACAAGTGTTGGCACTGCAATCACAGCAGCCCAGGCCAATACAGGTCTACCCTGTTACACCTTAATAACAACAGTATAAGTGAACCACCAAAACCTTTAACTGACCCTTTTCATTTAAACACAAAAACATTTAATGAAGAAATGAGAGACCTTATTTAAAAATGAATGCTTTTACATGTCATGCCTAAAAACATTTAATTTCTAAAACTTTGATAAATATTTCAGTATAACTTTCTACATAGGACATTCACTTGAACTACAATAATATTCCATCATGGTATTTTTTTTTTCCAACAC
>OMLF01031725.1:3570-16886 GCA_900302615.1 Holocentrus rufus
GTGTCATTTGTGTTTTTTTTTTTTTTTTTGGTTTGTTTTTGTTTTGTTTGTTTTTTTTAACCTTTTCTGAGCTTGTTTATGTGGACAGATTTTCAGTTTTCCAACATTCAGTTAAGTTTTCTATACAGAAACAGTATGAATAAATGTAGATTTTTGCAATAAGAGGTAAGTGAAACATTTGACTGATTTCTTTGTCTTTGAATGCGAGCCCACTTCATTTGGCGGTCATCATCTGGACAAATTCTGTAAAGAAACACACACATGGGAAAAAACATCAGCATTCAACTGATACCAGCATTGAGTTGGCATTTATACTTTGTACGTCAGCGTGGATTATGATTTATTAATCAACCCATCCCTTTTTGAAACAGTCAGTGCAAACATCGCTTTTGAATATTTTCTATGGCAAAAACCTGTCAAAGTTAACAGCACTCTAACCAAATCCCAAATTGAGCCCTAGGCTTTGTATCCGAACATCTTTAGTTATCATTAGACGTACTGATGGGAACCAGGCAAGAGCTATTATCTCTCCCTCACAAACAGGCACGCACATACAATTACCATGGAGCTCTAGTCTGTCATTGATGGGTGTTTGCCTGCTTACATAACAGCATCCTGTTACACACAAACAGGAAGTAATTATATAATACTGGTGATGGAAGAAATGAGTTGTGTGTGTGTGTGTGTGTGTGTGTGGGTTAATCTATGCGTGTGACTGTGCCTGTACTGCCAGTGTTTGTTCTTTTCGGTGTGAGATTTCATATCTCCACAGACTTCACTCTCCCATACCTTCGTAGTTGACCTGTCCGTCTCCGTCGATGTCGGCTTCTCTGATCATCTCGTCCACTTCCTCATCTGTTAGCTTCTCTCCCAGGTTAGTCATCACATGACGCAGCTCCGCTGCACTGATGTAACCGTTACCATCCTGCCCAGAGATACACGGTCAGTCACACACTCACATACAGCCTTGTCTAGGATTAGACTGGTGTATTAGGCCTGAGTTAGCAATGATGAAATATTTACTGCATAATTGCTCAACGCTACACTGATTATGGATAGCCAATAAAAGCCAATAGCCAATGATTATGCCTTAATTTGAAATGGTTTTAATTTCACATTTTGATTGGTCTATATAGTCCATTAATACAGCTGTGCCTTTTTCTTTGTTTTTCAGATGTTTTGTTCCTCCGAACTATGCAACTTGGGTTTTTGACACAGTGTTTTCATGTGCTTCAGATGCAACATGTTCTCCCACTGAGTATGTTTAAGTTTAACTACATTCTTGGTATGAACTATTAATGTCATTCTTCAAGCACAAGCAGAACAATTACCAGCTTTTTCTTGTCGATTTTTAACACTAAGCATGTTAGCCAGATAGACTTCAAGTACATAGCAACAAGAATGAGAGAATGGTCCGTTTGAGCAGAAACAAATAAAAGCCTTCTATGTTATCATGCCCTAAATACTGTTTCAGATGCTCTCACATCCCAAAAAGAAAAAAATATGTCAGGGGGAACCAATGAACAACTGAACTTCATGGCATGAAAATTATCCGATTTTGAGCTACTGATTATCATCCCAAAATGGTAATCAGTATTTTCATTCCAAATACACGTCAGCCTTTAAAAACCTGAATGAATCCCAAATATTATTTACATGTCAGTTTCTTCCCCAGGGTGGTTATGTGATCCAGCTCCTAGGTTTCTTTATTTGACAAAATAAACATTTCATTATGCAACAAGTTGTGTAAAGACTTCTTGCACACAAATGGAGTCACACCCAGGCCTACCTTATCAAAGACCCTGAAGGCCTCCCTGATCTCCTCCTCACTGTCGGTGTCCTTCATCTTCCTTGCCATCATTGTAAGGAACTCTGGGAAGTCAATGGTCCCGTTGCCTAGCAGAGAAAAGGTTTTTATTAAAAAGGGTCTGTAAACTTGGACGTAACAGTGAAAACCCTCCTGGGGCCGAGGGGGGGTGGCTCTTACCATCAGCATCCACCTCATTGATCATGTCCTGGAGTTCGGCCTCGGTTGGGTTCTGACCCAGCGACCTCATGACGGTGCCCAGCTCCTTAGTGGTTATGGTCCCATCCCCATCCTTATCAAACAGGGAGAAGGCCTCCTTGAACTCTGGACAGGCAGAGGGGAGGAAGGAAAAGGAGATAAGAGGTTATCAGCAACAGCACAACAGGAACAAAACTGATAGTCCAGGTAAGCCATCAATCTAGAGAAAACACTCTGTGTGTTTGATGTCAATGCTATTCAAATTTGGCATTCACATTTAAACAAATCGATTCAAAGCGCTCGTTAAGTGTCACCTTACCAGCAATCTGCTCTTCTGTTAGTTGGTCAGCCTAGGGAGAGAGGAGAGAAATGGAGAAAATCAGCTTTTATGGTCCAATAGTCACTTATATTCCTTTAACTGGAGGTCAGCACCCAAATGTTTGCAACAGGTTTTGTCCTCTTTCATTCAGATTTGAATCTAAAGCGGTTAAAGACAACTCCACTGCCTTGTCAACAACCTTCACACTAATACTACAACCACCAATTACAGACCAAACACCTGATATGCATAAGTTGGTTCACTCCTTGAGCAAGCACTCATATGCTACAGGGAGGCTGGGTGGACAGTCTGCGCTCATTGAAAAAAAGAAAAGAAAAAGAAATAAAGAAAACTTAATGTCCCGTGTGAACAAGTGTGTGTGAACAAGAGTCACCACCACGTGGCTTTGTAAAAACTGTCAGAGCAAAATGAGAAATTCTGATGCCAGACCACAAGGCGAACATATCACCTTGCTCCTAGAGGCTCTATATAACATCACAAACTGCACTTTGTGTGTGTGTGCTCATGATTTTCCACCTGAAGCGCATCAAAGTGGATATCCGTCAGATCTGTCACTAGTTTCATTGCTTTTGGCTCTGGTGCTTTCGCCCCCCCCCTCTTCCTCCACCTCCTCTTCCTCCTCCCCCATCCAGTCTCAGCCCCCCACTTCCTCCACCTCCTTTGCGGTGCTTCAGATCCATCCCGCCTCCTCCTCCCCCCATCACCCCGGCTTTCATGCTGAGGCCATCCAGCGCCCCCCGCACCATCACCAAGCCTTCAGCCAGGCACTCAGCCCGCTTGCTGTTCTGTGCACCCTGCTTTTTGACATCGGCTAGCTCGGCCTTGGTGCGCTGCAGGCAGTTCTTCAGGTCTTGCAGCTCTTTGACCAGGCCGTCCATGCGGCTGGATGAGGAGTCCACCAGCATCTGGAGGAAGGTTTTGTAGTTTCTCTCCTGCTGCTGGATGAGCTCCTTGTAGAAGAACTGCTGTTCATCCAGGAGGTCGTAGACCGTGGACAGGCTCACCAGCTCGTCTTCCGCTGGGTACAGAGCCACTTTCTTAGGCAGCATGCTGGGGGAACAGTGGCAAGGGTGGCAGGGACAGGCAGTGTCTTAGGATGGGAAGAATCAATGGAGGAATAAATGGTGGCCAGGTGGAGGGAGATGGATGTCTATCAGTCCCACTTGATGGGTTTTACTGATGTTTGGACGGAGAGGAAAGGGTCAGTAATGGATGAATGGACGGATAAAAAGGTCTCAGTCACACTTGAGTAGATGAGTAGTAGATTGATAGACGGATGTCTCAGTCCTCCTGGATAGATAGATGGTTGGATGGATACATGGAGGTCACAGATGGATGCATAAAGGTAGGCGTGTCTTTCACTCCCTCTGAATGGTGAGTGGATGGATGGATAGATGACAGAAGTCTTCACAATCCCTCTGGAGTGGTAAAGGTCAGTGGATGGGCAATGACCTCCTTCAATTCTCTGGATGAGTGGAGGGACAGACGAGATCTCAATTCAGGATAGCTGGATGATGAAAGTCAGCCTCTGTTGATGTTTCCCTGGCTAGCTGTCTATCTGTCCGTCTGTCTCTCAATAAATCTGTCTGCCTACCTGCCTAAACATCTGTCTTTCTGTCCTTGTGTCTTGCAGCATTGCAGAGTGTACGTGACTAGACTATGTCCTTCCCTGGCTGCATCTGACTCCAACTGGGTGAGACTCGCTCACTGTAGCTGTGTGTGAATGTGTGGGTGCGTGCGCATGTGTAAGAGTGACTGTGTGAAACACTTAGCTGTCTGTCCACCTCTTTGACAGATATACTGTCAGGACAGACGGACCGAGGGAGACAGAAATGGATGGATGGAGTGAAATGTCCACCTCCTGCAGTAGTCCTGGTGGACAGTATTGAGTATCAATAGAGGAAGAGCCTTCAACACAGTCTGATGGAGTGAGTGAGTGAGTGAGAGTGTGTGTGTGTGTGTGTGTGTGTGTGTGTGTGTGTGTCAGAGGCCAGGCCAGAGGAGGTCATGCAAATGTGTAAGGAGAACTGATTTAAGGCATGTGTGCAGAATAGTGTCCAGACCAGGAGAGGTAACAGGGGTTGTGTGTGTGTGTGTTAATCTGTGGCCTGTCATCTAATCACTATAGTTGCAACTCCCAGGGTGGATCAGTTGGCTGGTCATCTGACCTCCCAGGGATCATCATCGGTCATAAACACACAACCCAATGGCCTCCTCTGGCTTGGCCACTCTCTCCGCACATGGCGTTATATCAGTCTCCCTGACTGACATAGACACAGACATGCACGCACACACAGACACACAAACATCTATTTCCCCGGGAGTCAGCCTTATTGAGTTTAGTGTTAACATGATTTCCAGAAATTATAAACAGGTTTCTATGGGATAAATGAGTCAACATGGAAACAGCAGCCTTTTCCAAAATGTTAGACTGTACAAACTGTCCTGCTGTCCTTACAAGCTGTAAAGAAGGTTAATCAATATCTGCACCATGGAAATGGAATTGAGTAGAACTGGCTTTGTATAGGAGTTTCTACAGTTGTTAATGGGCCATGTTAATGAAACAATTTGAATAACTTTATTTACAGTTTGATCGTGACAAAACAGACATTAAAACTATTGGCTATAGAGGACATCGACACATCGACACAAATACGCAAATATTTTTGACCACAAGATGTCACTGTGGCTCAGACTGACAACTTCATGAGGCTGTAATTAGTTATCCAGCTGTTCTCAAATCCTGCCGCTAAACCAAAATTTTTGCAGAAAGACACTAGCCTCTCCCATGTTAGCTCAGTCATGTAACATTAAGTATAAAACCAGCAAATTTAACTACACTGATGATGTCATCTAATCCTAATTAGCTGCACTTACAAATTTGTCAAAAAACATCATGACAAAGCCACTAACCTAATACCAGATAAGGCTCAATTACTCCCAAAGTGTTTTTTTTTTTTTTTGGACATTCCGATATTTATGAAATAAAAATATAAGAATCACAAGGTTATTTTCTGAATTCTTTTATCCAATTTCTTCGTCTTGTGACAACAGAAAATGTTTTCCGTTAGCCATGCATCGGGCTAGCTCAGCCTGGATCTTAAACTTTCTGTCTCTGCCAACATGAACAAACTCTTCTGCTGACATGGTGACATCAGTGAACGCTACAACTGTTGGTTTGGCAAGTGGAACCACCCTGTAATACTCAGACTTGCCATGACCAAAAGACTCATGCCAAATCTACTCAATTTTGTTTCTATGATTTGCACATACAAGACAGGACAAGTCTATGTTCAGGACACAGACGGCAGTGGTGTCCAGAACATGCTACAGCCAAGTACAGTTGTAACTGAACAGTAAAGTCCTTATCACCGCCATCACCATCACCGCACACCCCCACATCACTTCTCAATTGTCTTGTTTTCTTTCCACAACTTTAAGCTTCTGACGTCCATGACCCCTGACTGCAAGAATACTTCACAACAGAGACCACAATATTATCTGTACATATGACAGTAAATATTTTTGCAATGACTCCTATCTTACAGAACAATCTTTGCATCTCAACTATGACGCATATCTTAAATACAAAAACTACAAAATGTATCATTAAGTAACAGAGAAATACACTGAGTTTCAAACGCACAGGACATGGTTTTCAAATGTCCAGAAATCATCCATCAGGGTTACCCAAGGTGCTGCCCAATAATTCTGTAGAAATAACACTGTAGAAATATGTATAAGTGACTCAAACTACATCCTGTATCCCTCTGAAGCCCAGAAAACAGATAATGAAAAGGAGTAGACGTAAGGATTCATGGCCGAAGTTGAAATGTTTAGACCAAATACTGCCAAGCAATAATAATGAGACTTTCAGTATGTAGTTAATAGTGTGTATGTCAAGAAAGGAGAGACTGCATTCGTGTGTGTGTGTGTGCTCTCTCTAGGGATGGTAACAAGCTGCTAAACTGCTCTAATATCCAGGCCAAATTCCTCACAAGGTGCTGCAATGCCTGGCAATCCACTCCACAGTCCTGTCAGTGAGTGCATGTGAGTGTGTGTGTTAGTGTGTGCGCCTGCAGGCTGTGTGTTTTCAGCTTTACAGAAACCAAAGGTAAAGAAAGGAATTTAATACTCACAGAAATAAATAGTTGGGAGTTGTATTTAATTGGATTGATTCTGCTTCTGCTTAACAACAAATGAATGATAACTGATTCTCAGAAACAATTCTTTATGGTCAATTTTTTACCATATGTTACTAAAAAAGTACTGTCTGGAACTGCCGTTATGTTGCCAGGCAACAGGTCCAATTGAATATTATACCTGGAGGCTTTGGGCTCTAACAAAGTCTCCAGTGATGCAACAGCCTCAGGGCGGATACAATCAGGTAGCTAAAGTAACCATAAAACAACCATGATGTTACTATGGTAACGAACTCACCAGGAAGCTTTAGAATACAATAGAACTGGAGCCTGCAAGGTGACAAAATGCCCAGGGGCAACTTTTTTATTTTTTTTTTGAAATCCATACGGAAGCAAGTACTGAAATAGTCATTCTTTTAACACTGGGCTTTAGTCAAATGAAACATTTTATTTCAAATGCAATTAAATTTAACCAACATACAGAACTGCCAGGCACAACAGTACTTAAGATTTAACACTATTTAAAAAAGTTAAATACATTTTTTTGTATTATATGATAGGGGGATAAAAAGTAACAATCCGTTGTCTGGGTTTTTAGCTTACTGCAGCCAGCCTGGGTTGACTGTGAGGTGCAAACTACATGTTACAAAGAAAAATACTACCTTGACCATTTAAAAGTAAAGTTTGGCAGTGTATTTGCTGACTGCGCAAAACCCAATTGGCATTCAACCAAGAAAGGCTGGCACTCAGCCTTTCAACAGGTGCCATATGAAACCTTGTGAAAAAAAATATTGGCATAATAATGAGACACATTAGTTAATGTGTGTTGAAATAGGACATGTGAAGAAATTCTAGTAAATTAATAAGTATTTCACATTATAATACTGTTAACTGGAGATGTGATTCTGTTCATTCGGGGAAGAAAACTTCCTACATGAACTTGAGAGATATGTTGGTGCAAGCTTGGTTGAAGGTCAAGTATTTATGCAACTGAGGAAGTTTACTGAACCAGAGTACAACATTCCCAGCATGATGGAAAAGCCAAGGGACTACAACTGGGTCAGCAGATTATGGGGTTTGTATCTATGGAGAACTTGCAGGTAGCCTAAAACAAAGGTCAAGCCCACTGCATAATAAACAGGTTATTCACATAAGCACAAACCATTGAATGTATATGAATGTAAGTGATTCCCTTTAGAAGCTACAAACAAAATAATTAGACTCCAATCAGTGATGCTCCATCATCAGCAGAAAGGAGGATACAATTGTGGACTCGTGGACAATTTGCTTTCACAGTCTGGCACCACAACTTGGAAAGAGCTGTAAAACGTTTCTGCTGGTTAGGACCGCAGGACTACCACCTGTGTTTAATGCTATGCTATATTTTCGCTTCAGTCCTAGTCTCACAATGGTAGAACAGACCGGCGAAATAGCACAAACTATAAGGAGGGCATTTCAGTAGTTTCTTTTGACATGCAATGGCACGAAACTCGTCCATTTCATTATAATCATCACCACCTGACAAACAAGGTTACAGATTCAGCAAAAAAAACACCACCATAAAGAGCGAAGTTTAAATTCAGGTGTATACCGTCATGCGGGGTTACTTTATGCCGAACCAAAGCAACGCTTACTAAAAATATGATTGTGCGTAACGTTTGGGGGGATTCAGGAATGGCCAATCATGCTTTTAAATTATTATCTTAAAGAAAGGGGTCGCACTACAAATTCCTATTCCCAGCAAATTCCTGACTAAAATTACTATTCTAGAAACACTGCGGTAGACATAATGTTATTGCAGATAACGGCGCAAGCTATCTTGCCTTTGCAGATGTAACATTAGCTATGAGGCTAACATTAGCTGGTAACTGGCCCGCCATAACCATGGCAATTATGTGGCCATCTGCAAATAGTGTTACACACATTACGTGCGGATTAACAACTACTATAATTTCACGACTGGGCGCTATGCGGTGTTTACACGGCAGTAAAACCTCTCACAGACTGCGAAAAGCCAGAGTAACGTTACTGTCACTAGGCGCCGCACTGTGTTAAAAGCTAACAACTTGGCTAGCTGGCTAACTGAGCGGTGCAGTGAGTCCATTCCACATACAGTTCTGCAATGGAGGCGTAAAGATATTTCAGCACAACACATACCCAGTTTGAAACATTCCTGCCTTACATACTACAGGTTTAATACATTTCAAAGTCGTGTATATTCCAAAACATGGTTGATAAATACTCACCATGTCTGTTTTGGCGCTGGAAACGCTGGTCTGCTAACGCTAAGGGGAGAGGAAATGGAAGGTTGCCACTGAACAGCACGGCTGCTTGGAGGAGGGCAGAGAGGGCGAACCACCGCTGCACGGCTCACTGTATTCCTCCGCACTGAGGATGAAGTCGCTCGCTCACTTCCGCATCCCTCTCTCTCTCTCTCTCTCTCTCTCTCTCTCTCTCTCTCTCTCACACACACACACAAAACCCCGACCCTGTTGCCTGAAAATAAACGTATTATTCTTGGCTTTTCGTGTGTCAGGCGGTGAAGTTCTCTACTTTTTCGTATTCAGAAGTTTGTATGTCTGGAAGTCAACACTCTTCTTTGCATTACGACTGGGACGCGGAGATGATTACAGCTAAACTGTTAGATAGCACTCAGGACATTTAATGTAAGTTATTAAATGCATTCGTGAGGGAAAAGTCCACTAAAACAAAAAGCTGAAGCAGAGAAGTAAGCCCCAGCCCTCAGCCACAAAATAAGACACTATGCCAGCAGGTATCATATACTTCCCCCATTAAGCTCAATTGAAATTCTTGCAAGTGGAGAGGATTTTGCACTAGCTGACACTGAAACTTACAGACTGACGGTCTTCCTGCATACAAGCTCCTGAAATGGAAGTGGCAATTACTATCAGGAAAACTTTGGTCCTTCCAGGACATGGCTTTGTTATGAGGACTAATGGCCATACCGGTCTCATCAGTAGCCTATGAGAATAAGAGATATGTCATTCTGTGTATGTGCTGCTCTGGGTTTAGGGCCTGTCAGTATTTCAAAGGAGGCCAAAGGGGGTGACTTTGGCAAGGTAAGAAATCAAACATGTTTCAAGGGGCACTTGACAAGAACTTTATCTTTCATGGGAATTGAAGCAGCTTTAAGTCAGATGGTTCATTCAACACTGGGCTATATATCCACATGAAGGTACTTTTGGAGTTAGTGTTCCATTTTCTCTCTTCTCTAGAAGTTTGTCTATAATAAACAATGGGTACATCCCCTTCAGCCCTCACTGCTATGCTAAATTTAGTGTGAATTTCACAATTTCACAATGTTTGGGTTTTGTTGTGACTACATATCAGAACTGGATCAAACAGAAGATGCAAATAATGTAGTTAAAATGTAGGCCTATATCAGACTGGGTACAATAATACGATATAATATAATACAAGATAATGTGTAATTGCTTTGGTCCAGGGCAGTCTGATCACTATTTGTATTAGGTGGATTTTGACGTTGGGAGACAGTTTCTCATAAATAGTGCTTCCTTCCATCTAAAGAAAATCCATAGGGAAAAAGGTACATTTTTAATAGTTATTCAGCCGCATTCCCGTGACTGTCTGCACTTTAAGGCAACAACACATTTCACCACCTGGCACCGATGTCTGCAAAGGACTTGGCCAAGGGCTGCTACTATACCTGGCATCCAAACCACAATGCAGACTCACCGTTCGTTTAAGAATACTAATAACTACTAATACCAATACGTGACTAGGATCTGATTGTTTTTTTCTCTAAATAACAGTTTGATCAGTTTGATTAGCAAATGTATCACTTTATTAATGTAAAAATAAGTCTGGACTCTGGGCTGCAAATTAAACAGTCGGTAAACTAAATTTCTTTGGCCCTACGCTTGTCTGAAGTGAGAATTGAATGTGTCTTGCACTGCACAACATCACACCGCGCCAACACGACTGTTATATCTGCATCAGCCTCACTGTAACTCCCTGCGCAGCAGGCCAAACAGGCACACTAGCGGACTATTTAGTGGTACGCTTACTTTTATCCAGGCGGAAGGATACGTTGTAAACATCTCAGCCTACACTGGAAGTTGCGGTTTTATTTTTGAGAAACGGTTTCTGATTGGACACAGCAGACCTGCAATATTCTGTTCACTGTACAGAGGCCGTTGATTGGCCAGGCCAGATCTGCAATGCGTCAAAGCGCAGCGCGATGGAGGCAAGTGGACGGATACATCGCAGCCAGATTTATATGATCATCTTAACGTTATGAGTAATGTACTGACAGGCGCGTCTGTTTCGAATGATGGACAGGCGTGTTGGCAAAATAAGTTGTAGACTGGAAATACGATCCAGACTTTACTTATGGCAGTGAGAGAGACATATAAAACAATCCAGATAAGTTACTATTTGTTTTATGTAGTGAGGATGTATTACATTTCGAGGTGAAGATGTAAACAACCTCCGTGGCCCTGTTCTTACCTGTGCAAGGCACACCTTGTAGAATTTGAAGGGAAAAAAAACTTTGCAAACTTTGTGAGTTTCCCAAACTGACAGAAGTCTGATCTATTAAGCAGATAGAAAAATCTTCATCATCACCACCATATGGAGTTAAGTCCTATTTCAGGAGTCCAGAAACCCAGACGATCCAGTAGATAAGTGTTCATCGCATGATGGCAACTACTTTGATTTTGCTATTGATTTTATTTAAGTCTTTACTTAAGTCTCAGATGGAACTGTTCTTTTAAAAATGAATCTTTAATAAAGGGTCTTGTACCAAATTTGAGCGTTCCCACTCCTTAAAAATTTGCTAACCCTTGTTTTTCCTGATTTAGTGCAAACTTTCCAACAGTTTTTGTTGTTCTATTTCATCAGTATTCATATATTGTTAAATGTTGGTTGCTCTTCACTGAGAATTAATAGAACCATATTCTAAAGTTCTATATTATATGCCAGCATTGAATGTTTCACAGAAATTGTGTGTATGTATGTTAGCTGTGTATATGTATGAGGGGCCAGGGTCTTTGAGGAAAAGACCCTGTATTGCAGCTTTGAAAAAAATAAAGCTGCAATACAAGCAACACCCAGACAAGAGTCACAGTTTTATTGACAATGCAGAGTACTAAAACACCACCAGTGGTTTAGTGTAAAAATAAAAATATTTTTCAGACATCATGTATGCAAGATGGCTCTTTGCCCATTTGCAGCTGCAGTTTCTCTGTCTGTTCCTTAGCTGTGTTTATAGCCTATAAACATCTGAGTTGATGTGCCTTCGTGTGTATGAGTGTCCTGTCCTTGCCATCCAGCATGCCAGACAGTAGGTGGGCATGTTACCAATAAAGCGGGTGCAAAAGTTAGCTTTTGAATGACAAGTGTGTTTGTGCTCAGTCCTCCAGCAGAATATCCAGCTCTTCTAGAGGCAGCCTGAGCCGTAGTTCCTTCTCTGTCATCAGATCTGCAAATTCCTGCAAATGCTCAGGGAACAGCCGCACTGCATCCATGTACAAACCCTGACCACACACACACACACACACACACACACACACACACACAAAGACAGACACACATACACCCAGACATAAACAGAGAGAGGGAGACAGCGCGACAGTGAGAATTAATTTACTGTAGAATTAAAACATGCAGAGGAAGGGGAACAGTGATAATCTGGGAGCTCTTTGTAAAGGCTCACCTTGGCCCAGGGAATATTCTGTAAAGCCTTGTAGAAGATCCCTCTAGCCTTATCCATGTTCCCCACTGACACCTGCAAACACACACATGTCAAAAACATACACGCTGATGTAAAACTTCACCGACAGCCAATATTTGTACAATCAAATGTGAATACTTCACAAAATAAACCTACCTCTGCTGAGCTTATTGTGTATGTGTGTGTGCGTGTGTGTGTGTGTGTGTGTGTGAGAGAGAGAGAGAGAGAGAGAGAGAGAGAGAGAGAGAGAGAGAGAGAGAGTTCTTCTATCCTTAAGTCAATATTTAGAAAATGAAACAAAGTAGCAAATAGAGAAAATTGTGCAAAATGAGGACATTTTGCCTGACCTGATGATATTGAAAAGGCACTATGCTATAGTTAAAAATAATAAATAGAGAAGTCATAGGGCCTTCAGAAAACTGGCAACAACATATTCCCTTGATACCCGATGAGTGTGTTTCCTTTGTTTCTGAATTCATGACTTATTTCATTCAAAATGTTGCCAAAAATGAATTCAGTTTCAAGATCCAATATAGTGGAATTGAATCTTTAATGACTATTGTGAACTGAGATAAAACAGGCTCATAAAATAGGCTCTGAACACACCCACTCACACTGTAAGTCCAGCAGTAAAACTGTCCAAGATTTTTGTAGATCTTTACTCATTGGAATATGGTTTTGTAAAATATCGGTCTCTTAAAATTCAGCAGTCGAAGTTGGACTTCCCTCTGCCCGTTTGTCAGTGCTGTGTGGTCAAGCATTGTTCAAACGAGCAGAACTTTATTTAAAATTCTAGTGGGGATCTCAAGGTTTCCAAAGATACCAAATATGTTCTGCTGAATTCCAGGGAAATGTGAATAAAACGATGCAGAAGACGTAGATATTTTCTATTTCATGAAATGCTGCAGCCACAAAACAATGGCACCTTGGCTTTGAATATTTTGCTCAATATAAGTGTGATGGAGCTTCAATGAAGATGGAGCCAGCAGATACACAATATATGTGTGACATTGTACAATATGGCAAAATTGTGTTTTTTCTATCTTTGAAGTTACTTTAGGGGAAAAATAAGAGAAAATCATGTTTCAAGGGCCTAATGTTGAAATGTAACTC
>OMLF01031727.1:3029-28800 GCA_900302615.1 Holocentrus rufus
CGTTGTGTTTCCACATATCAAATATGTGGAATATTTTTTGTTCATTTTATACAATGTAATGCAATGCAATGTGCTTTTCATGGAAGAAGAAGAAGAAGAAGAAGAAGAAGAAGAAGAAGAAGAAGAAGAAGAAGAAGAAAAAGAAGAAGAGGAAGAAGAACAAGAACACGAACAAGAACAAAAAAATAGATAATTGAAACTGGAAAATAAGAATGAAAGAAAATGATATGAAATGAAATATAATATAGCAAGATGGGAGCAAATTCTTTAAATGTTAAAAGTCATATTTGAAGAAGAGGGAGACTGCATATAGGGCTACCTTTGTAACTTGCCCCCAATCTATACTGTGTCTACTTAACAAACATGGCTCACAGTTCAAAGCCTGTTGGAACAAGTTGTTCTTTGGTAAAATCTAGGCTAAAGGAGTGCGTTTTGAGGGAGCACTTAAAGGCCTCTACTAATTTAGCAGTTTTCAGAGCAAAGCTGCTAAAATTAATTTGCTGTAGGGGCCTATCCGCTTTTCCAATCTGTCAAGGAGGATGTCATGGTTCACTGTGTCAAAGGCAGCATTTAGGTTTAATGGCGCCAAGACACAGAGCTTTTTTCCATCACAACTCTGACAAGACCTATTTTGGTATTGTAGATGGCACAAAATCCTGACTGAAACAAATCAAAAATGCTGTGGTTGTTCAAATAATCAATAGGTAGACCACCATCATGTAAGGGGATTATGTAGGTAAAATGCTATTATTTGGAGATTATGCTCATATTGGCGTAAAAACTCAGAGACTCCATGTGTCCAAAACATCAGACTGCCATTCGTTTCCAATGGAGCAGTTCCAGATTTCACACCTTCATGACAGCACAGGTTTGTTGTTGTTGTTTTTTCAGGTTTCCGGTTTGAGAGAGACTTTTGTTCATGCACAGTGGTGCTGACCACACTTTTCTGAAGCCTAACGCTCAAATCCAAAGAGACTCACTGGTAAATAATGCAAAGAAGATAAAATAGGCCTGTGATCAATTCTCTTAGCTCAGGTTGTACCCACACATAAGGTGATAACATAAGTGGTGAGACATAATTATGGAAGAAAAAAAGTGAAGTTTGGATTACTTTCGTTGCCATGCGATACAAAAACCTAATTTTACCTTAGTGGTAGACCTGCTATATGTATGCAGTGACATGACTGAGCCTTGTTGAGCTTTTTGCTCTTTAAAGATCTTGATCAGTAATTTTGTCACATATGTTGGACATGTGGGAAATATATACCGGAGGTGAGCTCCGGCCTGAACAAAAAAAATCTTAATCTTAAATCTTAATAGATCGTTTAGTCTATTATATTCTATTATATCATTAATTTTGAAAGCTGAAAGTATGCCTCTCCATCGATAGTTTTGTTCCCAGCTCTTTAGAGGAAACATCTTTAGATGATGTAGAGTTGTAATGGTGAATAGTTTTTGCTGTTTATTTGAGGTAGGGCCAGTTGGAGCACAAAGAGTCACAGAAAAACATCTCAGCTTCTCACAAAAGAAACGAACACATCAAGATGACAAGCAAAGGCACAACTGATAACTGGATTTACAAGATGAAAAGTAATAAGTTGCACAAAATGGCAAGGGAACAAAAATAAATTAAATTAGAAATGATAAGGGATATGGAGGAAGTAGAATACATATTCATCTAGTTTCAGCTCTCTCTCCCTGATAGATCTAGATATCTTGCAAGTGTTGACTTTGCTCTGTAGAACAATCCCTGCAGCATTTTATTTTATTTATCTTTATCCTGTCATGCTTGCCATTTACTGAAAATGGATCCTTTAAAGTTTAACAACCTGGGTATAGCCACAGACAAAAAATAGGCAGTTCAATACCTGTGGAGGCTCATATCAAAGTATTTTCATTGGATTAGATGAAAAAGTGGCCACCTCCTGGACTGACATTGTCTCTTGCTTCTCCTTGCATTTGTGCACACAGTGCACAGACCAACCACCAATTCCTTTATCCTCCTGTTGGAGCTATCCAGTCTCAAGGTCTGGATACTTGTGAATAAGCACAGTTTATAAACCAACTGCATTACCAAATCGAGAGCCAAAAAAGTAGGCCCATTATATTTTTCTTGGCTGTGTTCCATTCCAAAGAAGTTACAACTACCTGATTTCAAGTGACCTCTGTGGTCCCACAAGAGGGAATTTGACCAATTCAGGAATCCCTGCAAAGTGCTCATGTTGCTCCTAAAATTTCAAGCACAATAAAAGCTGCACAGGTATTAAAGCTTCACCATAAAGGTGATTAGGGGAACAGTACATTGTTTGCCCAGAATTAACAGTAACATTAGCTGGAAAGCAAATGTTATAACTGTGCCCTTAGAAGCCTTCATGCTATTGTTTATGGCATTTTCTGTGTTCTTCTAAACATCATATTTGTTGGTGAATTTAAAATATATTTAAATCAATGTCAGCATTGTGACAGAACACATGACCATACCTAACATGCCAAGATGTATAGATACATTAATAACACAGAGCAGAATATAAGCATAATCATAGGGACTGACTGTTGGTTGCCATGACAACAAAGAGGTTATGCCACAAAAACAAAAGGACTTAGAGTATTTATCTCATATTAGATTCTATAGTTCTCAGGTGAAATGACACTTTGCACTTTATTTGCTGCACTCCTGGTGAAACTAACATGCCATCTACACCTCTGAAATGCCCGTTTTGCATTTCCCTTGACAATGACTGAAATCAGATCTTACAGATCAGAAAGAGAGTATGGAGGAGCACAAAAAAAATAGTGTAGGCGGGAGATGCTGCCACCTACTGAACAAATTGCAGGTAGACTATGACTTGCTTTCAAAAATTTCAGTTGCATCATGCTTGATTATAATCCTTGGACAAACTTTTTTTTTTGTTATAAGCAATGCAATGAGAAAGTTTGCATAACCATTTGTAATTGAGTGATCAAAACTGGATATATTATACAGGTATGCAATATAAGTTGAATCAAGTATAGCCTTGCACCTGTGTAACTGTTGTAAGAATTCATGCACTGGCATGGTCTTGTTGTGCCCCCAGCAATTTAAAATTGGTAGCCCATGTGCAAGCTGAGGCTAACTTCAGACAGTCTAATAGATTATTATTACCTTTGGGGAAAGAGAATAAAGGAACCATACACAATGCATTTCAGTAAACAGATTTTATTTCACACTTGGGTCATACAGAGAGGTAGAAAATTGAGACTGTATACAGCTGGTTACTTAATTCACATATTTTTTTTTATTATAATACAGCAGAACATCCTGCCTTATTTTTAGATGGTACAGTTTCAGAGTCCAGTTTTGGTCTTTTAGACTTAATAGTGAAGGTACAGCGGAAGATTAATTTCAAGCCTTCTACCCTCAGCTTTCACATAAGATCTGAACTCAGCAGGAACCTGCTGTAGAGAGCCAGAGATTGTGTTGTTCAAGTAGTTCACCACAGATTGTACAGCCTCTAGAATGTAATCAATGGTGCCATTCACATACTTCATGTCTATAACTGTGTTGGCATAGTCCACAATAGTTTTCATCAGGCCTAAAAGGTTGCCATAGAAAGCATTGATGTAAACAGCAATGGCATCAAGGATGTCAGACTTTATAGTGTTGTCAACAGCATCCTGAGCTTTGTCAACAATGGCCTTCAAGGTCTCGCCCACCTTCTCCAGGACCATGTCTAGGCTCTCCATGTGCTTCACAAGATCCACCAACTGGTTAAGCATGGACTTCACTGTATTTTTAATCTGGCTGATTATCTTGGTGCCAGTCATGACATCACCAATGGGCATAGTGACCTGAATGTTACTGATCATGTCAACAATGACATTAAAAGCATACTCAACATTAACAATCATCCTCTGGATGGCCTTCTCTAGCATAACACCAACACTGCTGGTCAGCGTCTTGAGGACCTCAGGGAGAGTGGTCATCTCCTCAGAACCAGGCAGTTTGAACTTGGTTTCCCTCAGGACCTTGACGGCAGCATCCAGAAAGATCTGGATAGTCTTCTGGTACTGGACAATGGTGTTCCTGAAGAGGATGGACAGCTGGTCCAGATGTGGGGCATGGTTGTTGGCAGTGTTGTAAGCCTCCTCAATATAGTTGGTCATAGCAATTTTCATGTCAGCTGTATGTCTGAAGAGCTGGTACTTATCAGCAAATCTGGTTAAAGAAGAGGTGATGGCAGGAAGTCTTTCCTGTAGACCAGTAAGCATGATGTCAGGAGCCTCCATGTTGAAGACAAGCTTGAGATTCACTTTATCAGTATCTTTAGCGGAAGCTCTCATGATGAAGATGTCAACATCACTCTCTGGAGCAGACTGTTGGATTAGAGAAAAGCACAAAATGAGACCTTTAGTATGCAAATATTATAACCTTTTATCAACTGTACAACAAAATAGCAATGTGAGATACTCACAGCATAACGACCATAAAGCCTGGCATTCATCTGAGACAGGATCTTTCCATGGAGCTGAAGACCCAGGAAGCCGGTGGATGGACTGGACACGGAGGCACTGACTCCATCTTTGCGAGCAGTATAACGGAAGTTCACATCAGTGAAGGCAGGGCTGGTGATGTCCACGTTCAGGGTGAAACGGGGGTTACTGAATAGACAAACAGGATTGGTTACTTCTCTGTAGTAAAAAGAAGGATAAATTTATCCATACAACAGCTACTTATTCTATAAAGAACAGTTATGGAAAATTTACCTTTCTGGAAAACGAAAACAATCAATGTGCAATCCATTTAATCACAAATTTCTACTTTAAAACCCTGTATAAATGAGACAAAATGATTTATTAGAAGTGTTACCTCATAACATGGGAAAGAACTGGTTGAATTTCCATTGTCAGGTCACTATGGGTCAACAAAGTCTTGCCAGTCAGGCTTAAGACAGCATTTTCAAAGCTTCCGGTGGTTGTAGCTGTTGAAGCAGATTATTTTTTAGGAGAATAATACAAAATATGTACATATACTGATGTATTTCATTAAAATGTACAAGTATCGTGTTTTGTAGGAAAATATGGTAACTCACAGTCCAGGTCATAATCCAAGAAGGCCATAGCAGAGGTAGCAGAGGATTTGAAGGTGACTTTGAAGGCAGGAGCATAACCCTCCATCTCAGATGCCATGTTTGTGGTGTACACTGGTGTGATGATCTTAGCATTGACAGAGATCTTCTGCTTGGGGGCAGTCACTTCAACAACAGTCTTTTCAAAGATGGTGAGGTCACCCAAGCTACTTGGCTGAGACATATCAATTTCAATATCAGCGTTCAAGGAAGTGGTTGGTGCAAGGTCAATAGTCGCCTGGGCAACATGCTTTCCCTTGGTGTTGAAAGTGAACAGGTTTGCCTCGTTGTTGCCAGTGAACTTCAGCACTGCATACACACGGCTCAGAGAGGCTTCAATAGCCAGGTTCTCATTTACATCCATGCCAATGATTTTGGTCACACCTTGGCTAAGTCTGGCATCAGCAATTACCTTGGATGTGGAACGCAGACCATCACCATTCAGGTACAGATTAGCCTCATTATCCAGGATTCCCGAAAGTACAAACTGTTCAAGTACTGTACCATCAATGTTGGCCTTAGTGGCTGACTCCAAGGAAACATACTCAAAAGCTCCCTCTATCTTCATGCTGTGGTCTGCCTCTCCCTTTCCAACAGCCTTGATCATGGGCATGTTGAAATCACCCTTCAGCTTCAGGGTGGAGATAGCATTTGGTTTGGTCTTGGTGCCTGCAACCAGATTCTGGTTTGCTTCCAGGTTCAGTATAGGTAGGGCAATCTTTGTACCAGTGGCCACAGAGACGGAGGTTTCAAAAGTCTCAGTGCTCACACTGATGGTGCTGCCATGAGTGCCTTCAACGTAACGATTCTCCAGGGACACAGAGTTGGCCAACTTGATTCCTCTTTTGGTGGTAAGGCTGGTGGTGCCATCAAGTTTGGCTTTCAGGCCTTCAAACACAGAGGCTGTGTTTGCTCCCAGACGGAACACAAGATCATCCTCAGCATACATTCCAGCATTGACATTCAGATTGATGATGGCAGACTTGAAGGACAGCTCTGTGATCAGGTTACCCATAGAGGGAATCTGGATTAGACCCATTACATCAACCAGAGGGGCAACAAGGCTTTTCTGGTACACAATCTTGGCATCCACATCAATGGTCTGCTCAGTGGTGGTCAAGATATGCTTTAGCCCAGTATGCTCATATAAGTTAAGATCACTGATGGCTGGGGTACGGAAATCAACAAAAGGAATATCAATCTCAGGAATACTGATAGGGCTGGTCAGGAAGTCAAGATTTGCCTCGCCATCCATAGCAGCAAAGATGCCAGCTTCTCTCTCATTGTTTTCAACAGTGAAGTTCCAGAACAGTTTGTACTGATTAAAACGGGCCAGAGCCACAGTGTTAATCTGTTGTGTGGCAGGCTTGAAGATTGCTGAGTAATCATTCTGCAGATCCATCTTGCCAGTGAGAGCTTCATGGAAGCTGACCTTAGTGTTTCCCTTGTTCTTTAAGTCGAACACAACTTCAGAGGGACAGACAACAACATTGATTTCATTGGATAGGACACCGCTGACAGTACCAACTAGATCTGTGTTATGGGTTGCCTTCAGCTCAATTTTCATATCATTAAGGTTGGCATTTCCAGATACAACCACAAGGCTGTTTTTGATTGCTGGGCCCTCTGCTTCAGAACGGGCATCAAACTTGAAATAGCTGAGGATGAGAGAGTCAGCGCTTAGGGTCTGTTTCATCTTCAGAAGGACTGTGTCTGTATCACTAGTGAAGGTCAGCTTGGCTGTACTGGGGTTGATAATGAAGTGCAGGTCACTCTTGTGGGTGCTGTCATGCGAGTTGAACTTGGCAGTTCCCTCATTTCCAACAGTCAGTGTAATGGTAGTGCCCTCCTGGCGGGCCACAGCTTTTTGGGTCAGAGACGTCTCACTGATGAGGCCAATAATTGGGAAGTTGAGCACATGATTATAGGTGGTATCAACAGTGCCAGACAAACCACCCTTGGTGGCTAAGAAGGCTTCATTCACCAGCTCAGCATTGTAAGGTGCGGTGGTGGCCTTCATTGTAGTTTTGGCTGATGCCTGAGCAGAGAGGTCATAAAAGGTCACAGATGCCTGATGTTCCACTGTAAGAGCAGCATGAGTGAATTTAAGAGTCTCAGCAGCAATCACATGATGCATTTTGGGGATAGCAATGCGAGCAGTGGAATCCAGGTTGAAGTTGAGGATCTCAAAGCTGAGAGATGTCCCCTGGGAAGTCATGAAAGCTGTCAGCTGACGAGTCATCTCTCCATCAAGAGAGCTTTGCATCTCAGCAGCATTTCTGATAGTGTAGATAGGGGAGTTGACTCTAATCTCGCCATACAGTTTGCCAAATCCTGGAATCATGATCTCACTAGGGATGACTGGCAGCTTGATCTCAGGAATCTCAAGGGTCTTAACAAGTTTTTCTACTGGGACTTGAGGAAGAGCAGGGAAAGAGATCTCTGGAAGGGTAATGTCAGGGAGGGAAATCTCAGGCATGGCAGGGAGGTAGTTCATAGTAAGGACTCCAAAGAAAGCATCCACATCAAGCATTTTGATATCAAAGTTGACAATAAAATCAATTAGCTCAATGATTTTCTGTTTTATGTCATCAATGGTAATGGTGGTGGCTTGCACAGTGTGGAAGCCCAAAATGGTAAACTCAGGGATGTCCAGCTGTGTTGGGAGTTTAAACTCATGAAGTTTGTCCATGCTAAGCTTCATGGGGGGCACAATAAGGTCAGTGAGCGGTAAAGTGAAAGATGGTATATTCAACTCAGCTTTCCTCAATGCAGTGATAACCCCTTCAATAATTTGTTTAACCTCACTGATGATCTTTTGTTCAGCAGTTAGCTTTTGAATGATCTCTACCATTTTAGTGAACATGTCAGTGGTAATACTCATAACCTTGGTATAAAAGTCACTCATCTGCTGTAAAACAGCGGTAATCTCAGATCTGACATCCATATCATGGATCTTTTGCTTCAGGCCCATAGAGATCACTCTCAGGTTATCAAACACAGCATTATCAACAACATCCTTCATAGATTTGATAATTTCTGCAACCTTAATTTCTCTCAGCTGTTCCACGAAATCCTTAACAGAGGATAAAACAAAGTTGACAAAATCTCTTGTCGCCTCAAGTTTCTGTGGTAGTCCAAGTGCCCTGATCAGCTCATTCAGGTGAGCAGTATAAACAGAAATCAACTGGTTTACCTCATCAGCAAAAGCATTGTAATTGAAAGACTTAAGCTTTTGCACAATGGTGTCAAGGTAAAAATTCAACTGCTCAATCACATTCTTCATTTCAGTGGCCTTGAAATAGTTGATGGCTTCTTCCATGACTTCCATAACTTTACCATGAACATCTACAGCCCTCAGACGGTTAGCTATAACCTGGATAGTTTCATCAATTCTGAATTGCTTGATGAGCTCCACAATTTTCTCCAAGATGGCCTCAACCTTCTTGTCAACCTCAAACCTGACAATCAGCTCCCTCATCTTAGCATGGAATGTATGGAACTTTTCAAGGATGTCAAACTGGAGGATCAGGTCTTTGAGGGTTTCAAATGTGGAGCTAAAAATGTTTGTTGGAATCATTGCCATGAGCTCCTCAATATGTGCCTCAAGGTTAAGGGACAAAATGTAGTTCCTCAGCTCCTCAGCAAACTTGGCAAAGTCAAAGTTCTCAATGAACCTCTTCATCTTCATCACAGCCATCTCTAACTTTGCTTTGACATCAAACTCACTATCAATACCCTGAAGGAAGGAAATGCTACTCTGAGTTAGTTCCTGCATGTTAATCTGTTTAATTACCCTCTCAATGGCATCAATCACAGCAATAATCATAGCTTTGATATCATAATTTTGGAGGAAGGCATTCAGCTCCTGGTTGACTCTCTCGATAACATTCTCGACTAAGTTACCACTTGCTATCATTTCCTTGGTTGCTGAAACAATAGTCTGCACACGGGACGCAATCTCAGTTAGGAGTTTCTCAACAGCAGTTTTTAGGTTCAACAGAGAAGCCTCAAGGTCTTGCATGGAGATAGCATATTGCTGGGAAAAAGAAACTATGGCCTGCTTGAGCTGAACAGCTTTGCGTTCAATGTTCAGTTCAGCAATAAAGTCACTCACAAGCTGAGGAAGAGCCTCTAACTTTGCCTTAATTTCTACATTGTTGATGTATTTTTGCAGTGTCTCTGCCATGCTGACAACTATAATCTTGATTTCTTCCAAGAAAGCTGGGAAATTCTCAATGAAAGGTAACTGAATTATGTGGCTTTCTGTGCTTTTGTCATATTTCAGGAAGCCAGAGATTGCAAACTCCTGGTTTTCACCAGAAGCTGTGTTGAAAAGGCTAGTAAGAAGTGTGCTAGACATCTCCACACCAAGCCTCTCTGGATTGTGGTAAGCATTAAACTGCTGGTCCAGGGCATGTTTGTTCATCTTTGATTTCATTATCAGTGTGGCTTTCTGTTCCTGAGGAGTCAGCAGTGTGTCCATCTTGTTGTCAAAAGTCGTCTCCAGGGAGAAATCATTATTTAGCTGCTGGCTCACTGAGGCTCTATATTCATGTGAGCTGGCAAAAGCCAGGGGCTGTGCCCTGAGGAGGAACTTGCCATAGAGTTGGGCACTCTGCTTTCCATACAGGGTCAGGTCACCATCAGCATTGAACATGGCATCAAAGTTGAAGTCAAAGGGAATGATACTGGCACGAATGGTGTGGTCAAAGCGCATTGGCTGGGAGTTGAAGTGAGCATCATTGGTGACCCTGGCAGCCAGACCAACAACTTCAAGCTCAGTGTTGTGGCTCATGTGAGTTCCAAGGAGTTTTCCAGTGGTGCTGCACTTAGCATTGGCAGTCAGGTCAGCATAACTGACTTGGTAAGTGTGCTTGATCTCTTCTTCGGCATAGACTGCTTTCAGGCTTCCAGTCAGGTCCATCTTGTACATCTCTGCCCTCAGCTGAGCCTCATTAATCACATTGGCAGCCAGCACTTTCAAGTTATTATTAAAATCTGCAGAAGCAGCATAGGGCTTCAGGGCAATAGTGATGTCATGAGTATAAGAGGCATGCTCACTGACAGTAGCTTCAGCTTTTGAGTTGAGGTCAAGGCTAGAAAGAGTGATGGTCAGGGTATTAGCATTATCAACCATCATGTTATGCACTGCAGCCTTGTTGTTAATAGACAGAGTAGCCTTTGAGGCATCAAATCCAGCACTGAAGGTGTTTTCCAGGGTTATGGGGCTCTGAAGAGTAGTTGTTCCACTTGTAGCCAGGCCATTCTTGTTCATCGTCAGAGTAGCTTTGTGAATAGCCTCATTCCCAAGGAGCTTCACAGTGGCATCACTGTTTACAGCCATACCATTGACATCGAGAGAGGCAGTAAGGAGAGAGTAGACACGGTTTTCAGAGTGGTCCGCATTGGTCTCCATCCTCATGCTGACTTCATCAGCAGCAGCAGAAGCCTGTGCCTGATTGTGCATCTTCATGCCAAAAGCAAGCATATTTGTGTCACACTTCAGTGATAGCTTGTGGTCTTTGAAGGAAAGCTCAATAGCATGGGCCAGCATGTCTTCAAAAGCATTAGTGTTGGATACAATAGAGAGTTCACCATTGACAAAGGTTGCTGCAATTGTGTTCTGAGCCCTAAGAATGGTTGTGTCTATCTTCAGAGAAGAATCAATGGTTGCCTCTGGTCTGGATGGGAAGATGGTTAAATATTGAGTGGAAATAATGTTGCCATAGATGGGCCCAGCCTTAGTTGTTCCCACAAGGTTGCTATCAGCAGAGATTTCCTCAGCATTAAAGCCGACCATACCAGTATGCTCCACATTGATATGGAAGCCAAGAGGACTTGAAGCTTCAATCTTGCTGCTAGATTTGACACTCATTTTATCTGCAATGGTTCCAACTTCCATGATGCTTACACTAGCCTCTATAAGCTTGTGGCTGACAGCGGTTTTCACATGTGCCTTGACAGAATCAGATGAAGTGCGAGCAAGCAACCCGGAGCCTATTTGAAATGAAAAAGAAAAAATGTCAGTGACTTTCAACCAATTCATGCCTAATATCTAGTAGTCATCCCTACTATTATTGCTCATAACAACAGGAAATGTACCTTCAATCTTGAGGGCCAGGATGTCAATCGGGGAGCTTCCTTCCACTTCGAACTTGGCTGAGTAGCTCGGTGAATTATCATCATCTTTGCCAGCAGACATGGAGGCTTCCAATTCATACAGGTTAGTGTTTGCTTTGACTGAAACCTCTGCCTTTCGAAAAAGAGGTACAGGCACAGAAATGGTTTCAGGGATGAAAAGCTCTGGGATTGGGATTTCAATGGAGTCAACCTCAAGGCCAAACTGTGGCAGAGACAGTCGTGGGGTGGTCAGAGCAGGTGGAAAATTCAGTTCTTCTGTTGATTTTCCTCCAAGAAGCAGTGGAATGGTGATGGAGAGACGCTCTTTGTTGAAGCGGTAAACAGCCTTGGCCTCACTGACAAAATATAAGGACATATCAGCATTAAATACTTCTAATGGTACGCTGTAAAGTCAAAATATGTGGAAATTATATAAACTTTTCCTAAATTGTAACTCACGCATTGTGGAAAAGTTTCTCTGGCAGAGTGATTTCAGGCATAGCAGGTATTCTCATGTTATGAATGTATGGGACATCAGCAGCATATTGTTCCAAATAGTTGTTGGTAGCCTAAAAATGAAACATCATTTGTTAAATATTCATTTATTTTGTAGGACAAACGATAGATCATATAGGGGCATGATATTACCTCTACAGACTTTGTGAGGATGTGACGGACTTTCATGTCAGTCTGTCCGATCTGTGTGTCGAGAACTTCATTGACAATCCTCTCCACTGCCTCAGCATTGGGGAGGATTTTAAGGATCTCCATGTTCATGTCAGAGCTGATCTCGGCTTCAATCTCGCTGTCATCTAAAAAACATCTTAAACTTAATTTCACATATATTACATTATACTGCGATCATATATTACATGGATACTACATGTGGGAGTGGGCTCATGTGAAAGGCATAGCAGTATTGCTACAAATGCTGGGTAGTTCAATTTAAGGCGGCCCAGAGCACAACCTAATGAATTACCCCACTATTTGGGAATTCCTTGTGCAATGGTTGCAGGTACCAGAAAGAGGCATATTAATATCCAGCACATCAGTCTCAACTAGATACAAACAATATTTATCTTACCATATTTCAAGACAATCTTCTGTGCTGAGGTGGTCTCTGGGAGTTTGATGTCACTTTCAAATTTGATTTCAAGTTCCTTATTGTACTTCATGTTGGTTGTGACAGTGACTTGACTTTGGACTGAAGGGACAAGAAGCTCAACCTGTAGCATAGCATCCTTCATAGCTTCAAGCCTGTGATGAGAAAAGTCATGAGTCAGTGGGTATAACACAAAACAATGTTTTTGCTGAAAAAAATGACACTGCAGAGATATTTGTTCATCAAAATGAAAACAAAGGGACTTGTGCCTCTGAAAATCTTAAATGTAGAAGATATCATTTGATTTTAGAAAGTTATGATAGATGTCTTACTTGGCACGGCCAACCAGGGAGAGCTGAGGGACATTCTTGTTAATAAAGTCAAGAGAGATGGAGTGAGTTGCTTTGCCCTTGGTGTTCCCAGCGACAACACCCAGCCTGAATCCAGCCTCCAGGTCGTAGTCAGGGATCTGGATGTCAGTAGTGATGACATGCTTCCTCCGGTTATACTTCACTGTTGCCGTCGCCTGACCAGCACCTGTTGTTGGTTTAAAGGACTTCAGTTGGTCGTATCATGTGCAGTGAAATTTCACTTTGCTGAAGCAGTTTTGGATTTTAGCATGCATACCTCCATATGAAGTAATAAACAACTGCTTCCAGCTAAAAAATACTAGCTACCCATATTCTGCATAATTTTGAAAATCTAGTCCAACATGTTACCTCTAACAAAATATTAGACACATTTGTTCATGAAGTTGTGATTAAATTTTTTCTGGTGTCAGTGTTGTTAAACTAGTTTTATCTACAGTAAATAGCCAAATTGAAATGTAATTTCATAGCCTCAATCCTGATTGAAACCGTTGCATTAACTTTTGTGTCGGAAAGAGGAAACACTATCAAAATAAGAGTCTTCTCTATAGTATACCACATATGTAAATAGTCTGTTCTCCCTTCAAAATAGTTATAGCAGCAAGTCTTAAACTATTACCTTCAGCTTCCAGGACCATCTTCACAGAGTCAACCTTCTGCCGACCATCCTCTCCCTCTCTGAGCAGTTCATAGGCGATGGTAGCAGAGTACTCAGTCACCTCACCAGTAGGCTGCAGTTCTACAGCAATCCTGAGGAGATGAATTTTGTATTATAGATTAAACACAGTTTATGTCATTGATCATTATTCATTTTTATTTTTTTTAACTTAAGTTAAAGTATTACATGGTTCTTCTATGGGTTGACAAAATGCTACTATCCTTGGTAATGGTATGAGACCCTTTCAAAACCTACCAGAGACGTATTGGTCTTTAAACACTATTACCCACACTTACTTGCTGTCTCCAGTGAAGGGGAAGTAGGGGGCCGTATCATGAGAGAAAGCATCAGTGTACTGCAGGGCAGTGCAGTATTTCATTCCAGCGAAGAAGGGAGTGCACTCACTAACATCAACCTTGTCAGTGACCATCGGGGGGATAGTCTTCACTTCTGTGCCAGTCACTGCCACCAGGGAGTTTCTGTGATTGAAATGTAGTAAAGTTAAGAATGCTGCAGTAAAAGGTCTAAGATTATATTTTGTATATTTGTATAAAAGCTGTAGGCTTACGTGATGCTGATGAGCTTAGTAGGGTTCTTGGGAGCAGGGATGGTCAGTTTGACATGATTACTTTCCATGGAGATCTTGGCACTCAGGCCGCTGTTGTGGAAAATGTTGGTGTGCATCTCCAATCCAGACTTGACATATTCAGGGATGTGGGAGCCAACCTGAGTCACAAACTCAACTCCAGCAGAGGGCATGAAGGTAACCTCACTCTGTGTGGAAACACAAGGGAGGGAACTGAGTTGATACCATACACAATGGAAAACTTATATTTGACAGCTGAACACATGGATAATAACAATAATTTTACCATGTCACGCGCAATCTTAAGTCCACCCTTGATACCAGGGGTGAAGGTGCCAGACAGGGCGATCCTCAGAGGCACACCAGTGGCAGTGGGCAAGAAGAATTCATTGTCCATGAAGATGTAGTGGACAAACATTGTGTTGTCAGCCTTAGTCATCAGTCCCTTCATCAGCTGTTGGAGAAACACATATTACGAGTGTTTCATACATAAAGTTGAAATCAATGGAAAAGGCAGTAAAATGATCATCAAATATGGAGAACAGATGACTGTGTAACTTATAACTTGAACATACATCCATAGGGAGCATCTTCAGCATGCTGTCAGTCATCATGGCAGCAGAGTAGGCCATCTCCTCCATGTCATGGGTCCTAAGGTATCCCAGCTCATTTCCCAGCAGCTTCAGGTAAACCATGGCCTCAGGAGTCTGCTGTGCCTTCAGTTCTCTAACCAGTTTGTTGAGGTTGCGTCCAAGTTCTCTCATGAAGTTCTGGGTGATCTGATAATGTGATTAATGAGATGATAATATTATGATTAGCATTTTTTTTTTTTGCATTTTGACAAGTCAAAGACAAAGTAAGTGTTTTGTAGTTACCTGTCTCTTCCCTCTGTCGTTCCTGAGAGCAGGCACTAGTTTCTTCAGGACCTCATTGAACTCATGTGGCATCTTATCGGAGACGAAGTACACAGCCTTTAGGACCGTGTCTGGGAAGAATCCATTCTCTCCAAACAGGGCCTCAACCGTTGGCTCAAGTCCTTTGCCCTCCATGCCAATCTGGAAATCCGAGAAACCTTGTTTTAGTGTGAACTGATGAGTGAAAAACTGAAGAAGTAACTTTGGACAGTTAAATATCTCTTAAGAAAGTTACAGTTTACACATACCTCCATCATGTCAATGTCATAGCCAAATGCCTTCAGGGTCATTTCAAGCATGGCCTCCTTGGGAAGGTAGCTGGTTCCCTCAAAGATCATGTTTCCCTCCACAGAGCCAATCTTATAGTTGCGAGAGAACTTGGTGGGGTCCATGACAGGTCCGATCTCATTATCCTGCAGGGCATCGAGAATCTTCTGCCTCAGCCTGCAGGAGAGAAAGACAGAAATGTTACGATCACAGCAAATGATTAGACAAGGCAGCAAATGTCATATTAAGATGCTTCACTTACTCTTGGGTTTCAGGCTCAGTTGAAGACAAGATATTTGTAATGTGGGAGATGATAAAGCTCTTGGCCTGTTGGTCCTGCTCACTGGGCAAGGCAGCAACCAGCTGGGCCAGTTCACTTGGCTGGGGGTCCTTCATCAGTACCAGATATGCTGCAATGCGTTTCTGAAGAGGGCTAGCATTGTCCAGAAGGACCTGCATGAGAACCTCTCTGCCCTGTGACCAAGAAATATTCTCTTCAGTAAGAATGAAATGAACAGAGAGATAATGTTTGCAATACTCTGCCATACAGTCAAACTAATTTGACTTGCCTCCTCAGGGACAGGGGTCAGCCTGTAGACCTGGATGGCGGCCTGCTGGACAGCTGGGGAGGCAGCAGGCTGGTTCACACACTGGATCACAGCAGTTCTCAGCGCAGGACCGGCAGCTCCCATGGCTGCAGCCATGTTTCCAATAACCTAAAATGACAGACCAGTTTTATTTACCTTTTCTTTATCTTATATCAGTAAATTGAGACATTTTGGAACAGAGATAGTCACTCACCCTCAAAGTCATGAAAGTGTGGTCATCGTCTCCGGTGCAGTCACCCAGCTGGGAGCCCATGAACCGAGCAACAGCGTGGATTTCAGGAGTCAGTTTGCCTTCGACTTTGTAGAATCTAGGAAATACAATTGAAAGTTCAGGATTATTATGTACTATTTAAACAACACAGTGTTTGGATAAAGTATATTACATTAAGTATAGTGGGGCAATCTTCACTCACTTCTTGACAACATTGCTCAAGGCATACATGATGGCCTTGCTGGGCTTGTACTGAGCCATTTGGAGCATGTCGTTGATCAGAAGGGGAGAGGGGTTGGACACGAGTCCCATAGCGAACACAGTGGCATCAACCTCAAGTGAGGAGCTGTCAAAGGTCCTGAGGATCTGCATGATGGCGCTGCTGCACTCGGGGGTACCACACTGAGCCAAAACCTGGAAGGTCAGGGCACGGGACACTTCAAGGGCCTCAGGAATGACGGGACTCAGGGTCTCAGTCTTCATCTCGCGGACCATGGTGACAAGCTTGTGGAAGAGTTGGGCCCTTCTCTCGCCCTCGGTCTCAGGAAGAGTGGCTAGTTCTCTCAAAAGAGCCAAACCAGCATCCTTATCCTGGATAACAGCCTTGTCCTCAGCAGCCTCCATGTGCAGACCCTTAACATTGGCCACATCTGCAAATACAAGTTGTAATGCGGCGTTATTGGCTGCAGTTCTAATGTTGGGTTATCAATTGTTTGCCACATAAAACCATGCAATATGACCCCCAACTAAATATTCAACACACCGTATTTGAAGACTCTGTCATTGTACATAGAAACTTCCTGCAGAGTCAAAGACTGCTTGCCAGTGTTGGTAACTCCATATGTTCCTCTGTGGAAAACACATGGTTGAAAGTTACTGTACATCACAGATTAAAAAAAATAATAAAGCCATTTAACAGAATATGAATGGAGAGAGCAGCGCAGGGTTTTACATACTTGTGAGAGAAGGGAATCAGGATGTGGTTTTCAGTGCAGGAGCCAGAGGTCATATGTTTTCTCTCATTGTCAAACTTGTAGTTGCAGGTTTGGGCGCTCCTGACCAGCTGGGCGAGAGGGTAGTGCTGTGGGCGGACAGATATTAATGTCTCTGGTCAGGGTTTTTCAAAATAGAGGCATTAGCTTGGAATACGTTTGAAAATGAAACAAAATGCCTGTAGCTGATATGTCTTACCATGCCAGAGATCAGGGCCAGGGGGCTGGTGTGGTCTCTCATGGGGACAAATTTGTCGCAGCTGGATAGATCCCTGGTCAGGGTGATGTCGGTAGCAATGTCCTGTCTTGCATTGACGGAGGAACGGGTCTTGCATGTGCCGTGGATGGTGGGCTAAAAGGGGTGCGAGCAGATTTTTGATATTATTATGTTGGGTGTTTTGTGTTAAAATGCACAGGTCTCCAATCCTAAGCAAATTGAGTTATTTTTTTCGACATGAGTAGTGACTTGCCATGTTCTTGTTCTTGTCTTCCTCCAGCAGAGGCACAGCCAGGGCAGAGATGATGCCCCTCTTGATGTTCAGGATGGTTGTTGTCTCGCCCTCCTCAGGGTACAGCTTCACATCGTACACACCCTCAACCACAACCTTCAGAGGAAACCTAAAGAAAGTGAGAGACATTTTTTATGAGGTCTTACATCAGATGTGTTTCAGGGTGTTTATATTTCACTGGACATCCAATTTGGACAGTGAAAGATACTGTACATTTCCATTTCAGCGGCAAAATCATCAGAGCTGGGTGCAGGTCTGAACACTGGGTTGCCACCTGCGTCCATGTCGACCACCTCACTCAGGCTACAGCCAGTGGTGTGGATGATGAAACTGCAAGTCTGAGGCACTTCAATTTTAACCTGTGAAAAAAAAAGCAGCTTAGTTTTTTTGCAGCTATGGAGAGAAACATGCACATTAAATGGATACTGTACAATGGAGAATACAGGTGAAATTATCTGGAATCTGGCTGTTGAAGTAGATTGGTGCCTACCTTGCAAGATGCTTTGGGCCCATTCCGGAGATGTGAAGCACCGTTGATGGCATTCAGGGACTCAGCTTCATACAGGTATTCATACTTGTGGAAGGCTTTGTACCTTTCATTCACTGTAAGAGGGGACAGTGATTTCAAATAGGAGTTCAGCATACTGTAAGTACTGTGAAAACTTGCAGTAATGTCCAGTCATTAAGTCATGCTTAAAAAACTGCAGATAAAAAATAATATAGTGTGCAGATGCACAAGTATGTGAACAATTAGAGCAAAAAAATTGATTGTTCATGAGTTCACAGAATATATGACTGTCAGTTGTTTAAATCATTGCGTGTTACTGATATGTACATCGCATGGAGATTTTGTTAAAAGTGCTTCAAAATGCTGGAACTTACGGAGGCATGATGCATTTTCTTCATGGGCATCTGTAAAGAAAACCATAGAAACAAATTAGACGAGTGAAACAGTTCCACTCAAATTTGTTTGCTCCTGCAAGCAAACTGTCATGCTTAAAAGACAGCTCAGTCCAAAGTGTTCAGAAATAAATTCTGTCATTTTGTTAAAATGCCTTTAACATCATTCCAGGGTTCCCCCACATTTTCACAGACAAAACTTCAAAACTTTTACATGACTTTTCAAGGGCCCACATTAAAGTGAAACTGAAGGAGCATAATGTAGTCACGCATGAACGCGTGTTACGTCATGCCAACAGTAATAGAAAGTCAAACTTGCACATGAAAATGTTAAGTGGAAGATTATCCATGGAAGATTATTGTAATTATTTTCATTAAATCATCATGACTTTTCCAGAGATTTTGAAATCCCATGACTTTTCCAGGTTTTCCATGACTGTAGGAACCCTTTCAATCCCATCGTGACCTTCCCCAAATTAAATACTGTATGAAGGAGCTGAAGGATACTTACGAGTCAAGGCAAATGTGCCTAGGAGCAGCAAAAGGCTGAGCTTAGAGTCCCCCATGATGGGTCCACAGCAGCTCTCTCCTTTGGGTTTGGCGAGTACTCAGATGAGACTGAGGTCTCAAGCCCAGCATCAGCCTTTTATACCCAAGGTGTTCAATATGAAGGGGGGTGGGAAATGCATACAGTGCTGTCCCAGTTCCAAAGTCCTCTCCATACGTATGTGTGGAGGGACAAAGGCAACTAGTTTCATAAAGCTTTCCATAGGTATGATTGCCAACTTGCAGTATTGGTCTTTTCGGGCTGAATTACATAAACACATTCATGGTGTTGTGCAGAAGGGAAATAAGAGGGAGAAATGAATTAAACTGGGTTATATTTGATAAAATTGGACAATTCTGACATAAAACAGTGCTTACCAACATCGTGCTTTTTTCTTGTTTTGAAGATTTTTGGGACACGAGAAAAGAAAGATTTTTTTCACTGAAGTATGTTCCAGTTTTATCTTAAGTTAAATTTCAGTACTTTCTCAAATGACACGATTATTTATGAAGTGCAAAGATGCACAGAAATAATAAATAAATAGTAGTATGCAAATAAAGTATGCAAAGACTTTATTTAATAGCGGAATACACAATAACTTCGGCCAGTAAATTAACCTTAAGTCTGACTCAGTGACAATTGTTTGAAAACACACACACACACACACACACACACACACACACACACACACACACAAATCAGTTTTGCATTATTTTTTTGCTGCAGCAATTAATTGATGATAATTAAACAGCCAGAGATATAATCCAAAAAGAAAAAAAAATCAATTCTGTTCAATTCAGTTCAATTGATTTATTACCAAAGGGCAATAAAAACCATACATACACATAAGAGATTAACACACATGACCCATATTGACAGTGGTGATGTGATGATGGGTGGGGGGAGTAACTTTTGTCTCTCTGGACTGATAAGATGTTATTACACTGAACTTGTGAAGGCTGTTATCAAGCATCCCCTCAGAGGACTATTGGACCACAGTCTCTGTCTTTTGTGTTTGCATGATCTTGCTCACATTCAGCTCTTTTTTTTTCATTTCATTCTTTGAGCTGGCTATTTTCTCTGGACAAAAATGCCTTCATCACAACACAATGAAGACCACACCATAAAAGAATTCCCAAAACAGAAACAAATTCTGCTGCAGAATTCTGACAGTGCTTTTATAGAACTGACCCTGTCTATATCAACCAAGCTACCATTCCTTTTGACGCTCTATATGAAGAAAATCCTTTTACGCTAACAAAAACCTTGCATTTCCCTTTTTAAAATTCAAAAAGTTTGCCTCATATACAGTAAAACAATTCTGCTTCAGTGGGATACGTGTATTATCTGTACCCTGAAGATAGGTCTAGGTATCATTTTCACACCAGGCAGTGACAAATTAACCCATGATAAGTTTCTGCTGGTCAGGGTTCGGCAAAGCAGACTGTAACACTCTTGATAAAACTGTAACTTTCTGACTTTATGGGACCTAGAGAAGAGGGAAATTTGGTGGATTGAGCAAGGCAGATAAAAATCTAAGCCTGGACTAGTGTTCTTTTGACCAACTTACACTATGTGCAATTGTGCAACTCTGAAACATGCACATATTCTTTCTTAGTTAAAGAGCTTCAAATTTCACCACAAAGTCATCAGTCTAAGTTTGCACCAGGACATGGCAATAAAAATAGCCAGTGATCTATGAAGGTTTATGGTATAAAAAAGTTAAGAGCAACAGACCATTCAGACAGCATAATTAATGGATCTAATTAGCTATTTGTGCAATGGTTTATGTATAGGCTGGTTGCACCCTTTCCTTACTTCACTCTCTGCTTCATTGGACACACACACTCACACACATCCTGTATTAATTGTTGGTACTGTTCAAATGTGCTGATAAAAAAACAAAAAAAAAACAAAAAAAAACAAAACAGATGTATGAAACCTTTGTCGTGTGGGTTGTTTGATTAGTTGCTGCAGTTATTTTTTTCGGACACTAGATGTCACAGTGTTGCTGCTGAAAGTGTTCAAGAGCAGAGGCTCTGTGTCCAGGTCCGGGAGACCCAGAGTGCTGCTGGCTTTCTAGCCTTTCAGGTGGTTAATTGGACTCAATTGCATTCACATCGCTTCCCAGGTTTAAATCAGTCCTTTACAGATACCTGGAATAAAAACCAGCAGAGCTCATCTTTTCTTTATATTGTATATCTCCTAGACTTAGAAGGGTGCTTTAAAGGATGCATATTATTTAGCAACATTTTTAAACACTATGACATGAAGAACACCGACATATAGGACTCATCGTATAAAGTTGGTGGATGCTTATCAGTTGTATTTTACACAGTTTTCCTCAGTCATTCACAAAAACTATTGTTCTGGGAGCCATGTTCCATCAGCATGTACCTGTCAAATTCTGAGTATGCCTCTCACCCCACCTGTACCCGTCAGTGTCAATGGTGCAATTAAAATTCTGTATGAAAGCAGTTTCTATAGACAAATTACATTGTGCTCTTTGTTGAAATACAAATGCAGCTTCTTCATCAAAGAACCACATGCACACACTTTGGGGCAAACTTTCAGATTGGCAATAGAAGACTGCCTGACAAAACAGCTCAAGACTCAACAAGCTCAGTCGTGTTATTTTTTTGGTCCAAGAATTTAAAGTTAAATTATTTGTCTGTCCTGTCAGTGATGTTGTCTGTAGTAGTAAGACAATAAAATAGCAATAGCTGTATAGCCATTCAAGGCAGCAGCAAGGTTTTGGCAGTGGTTTTATACAAGTATCTTTACAATATTGTGTCTTAGTAAAAATGCAATATTTCATGTCATTCATAGCTTATGTTGCTATATAATGAAATAAATGGCATCAGACCTGGTGACAAATCAGTGCCTTTACACTTAACTGCTTAGAGTCGCCATCAAGAAATCCCACAATTTGCATCAAGGATGTTCTACATTCAGGATGATTTTATGGGGTGGTCGCCTGACAAGTGGGACCAGTGCAGGCGAGCTGAGAGCTGGCATCAACCTCCTGCAGGCCTGGCAAAAACTCTGAGTGCACATCGCGGCCTATGGTATTACCGCTACCACTTAGAGGAAATTTACGAGTTGGAGAGAGCTCAGCAGATTGTATTAACACAGATGTGATCTCGTTTCCACCCGTCACCAGGTGCTCCTGCCTAGGTCAGCTGTTGAGGAATATACACCTCCTTATACATGCACATAAACAAACAAGAAACACAGACAAGTCAACCCAGTTTTTGTTTTTTTTGTTGGACCATTTTCACCTTTATTGGACTGTCAGAGACACAGAGGATGTTGGAAAACATTTAACAACAGTCTAGATTGGTCACAGATTCGCTGTATTCGCCTTCGCCAATGGAGCCACCAGAGCTCCCTGCCATAATGTGCTTCCCGAAAGTCAAAAAATAACTCCCTCTTTCCTCTACTTCTTCCTTGATTTCTCTGCAGCTGAGTTGATGCCACTGTGTCTCCACTTTACCAGCAGTATAGGAGATAAGATAAGCTGCTTAGAGCAAGTCCTGAGGTCTCCTCTAGTGGAGAAAATATATCATTACACACACACACACACACACACACACACACACACACACACACAGAAGTCCACCAGTCTAATTAGAATTAGAACATGGCAAGTGTCGGATGGGTTATCCATGCAACATGCAGCACCATTGCTGTCTATATTTTTAGCATGGGTAGCCACAGTGAGACGTGGCTGACATACATGACTGTGGGTTCATGCATGGATCACATTCAACCCACAAATCCACCATACAGTACTGCAGCCAGAGGTTCACATGGGGCAGACAAAACATTGCAGCAAAACACCTAAGGTCTCAGTACCAACGATATGACGCACATGGCTAATATTCGAGTCTGGTCTTGAGACAACTTTTCTGACTGAATAATGATTCAAGTTTTTTCATGCCTAAAACGATGAACAACAGGCACTTCAGCTGTCTAACATCCAGCCATAAACAGATACACTAAATATAACCTAAATGAGGTAATTAATGAGGTAATTAATTAAGCCAATTAATGAATTAATTTGCAAATGTCAACATACTTCACATACTGCACATCATAAACCGTTAAGGAGTTCTAAATTGAAGAAAATCTACTTTTCCTAATTAATATGCAAATTTATGCATTCGGTCCTCCAGAAATGTATAGGTTCATCCATTCTATATGGGGAATCTGTATGGAGCTTCTGTCACATTGTTCTTCAATTAGTGTGTTCACAATACAACATGACTGACAGATGCCAGTATAATGTAATAATTATTGATAATTTTATTGATGTTTTGCTTCTTTTCTTAGCAGCACTATGAAGAATTTAGAGGATATCAAATTGTATATAATGGTCTTCAAACTTCTATGCATTCGTTAATTGGATGTTGCAGGGTATAACAGAGCTCCTGCACATATATCTACATCTGTGTTGATGATCCTTGGTAATTGTTTTTGCATTCGGGAAGAGATGCACATGGATGATTTCCTTGCTTAAGGGCGACTGTGGACATTGTGGATGTAATACCAGCGGTCTTCCACTTCTGACTCTCTAACCGACTTGCTCTGGATGTGGGATGCTAGCTCCACGGTCTGCTCTGCACTCCTCCTCAGACACAGATGTGTGGTGGAGAACAGTGTTTGTGTTTTCACCAGATCTATTAGAGTTGGGAACTACAGAATTCAAATGGTTAGAGAGGGCATTCCTTTTCAGCATTCTTGAAGGGAGCTCACCCCAAAGCAAAAATTCAGTCATTATCTACTCACCCCCACGTCAAACTCCACTGAAACTGGTGGGACCACCAAACACAGAGTGATTTAGCCTCCACTGCTCTTGGTCAGCCTTCTCTTAGAAAGCCATGTTTTTACAGCTCCAACCCATGAAGAAAATGGCCACCCAATTTCTCCAAATAGTTGCAAATGACGACTGCACTCTGTGTCCAAAAGTCCCACAATCTCCTCTGTATCTTCTAGATTTGGCAGTGACATTGTTCGTAGTCGCAAGTACACCCTACACCAGCAAGCAGAAACGCTTCCATCAGAGGGTTGACAGGACCTTGCTTGCTTGGCTACAGAATTTCATGTAAGCTGCTTTTTTTGGGGGAAACTTAAAAGGGTGGTCGAATTAATTTAAGTAGTTTGGGAAAAGGTTGAGACGGGTTGAAGTAAAAACAATGGCTGAATTTTAATTTTAGGGTGAACTATTCCTTTAAGGGGTCATTCAGCCCCTTATGGAAATAAACACAGTTGAGAAAGCTCACGAGCTTCCCACCTGACAATGTTGATGAGGCTGTTTTGTCGAATATTAAACTCTCTCATGCCCGCTCCACATCCTCCTTTCAAGCGTGTTGTCAGAACTCTCTTGGTTCACCATCGGAGACGACTGAGCTACAACAGGCGCTCTACTTTCTGCGCACTGTAATTCTAGTGGGAAAGCGCTGGGCTGATGCACTGAGTGTCAGTTTGACCTTAGAGCAGGAGATCGGTGTCTGGACCTCTGCCATCTCACCACTCACTCCCAAAGTTTTCACAGACTCATGACTGCTTTGAGGGCAGCCTCCAACCACAATTTTATGCTTACACTCCACAGACCTTGACATTTCTATTGCCTTCGAGCAATAAAGACTGTACTTGGTTCAAAACAGGCCCGTTGCTTGTTTACATCTATCTATTACCAACTGTGAAGTAAAAAGTATCAGTTTATTTATACTATTTCCGATTTTCAGATAAATCATTGCTTATCTTATTTACATATATCACTATCAAAGAGAATTTAAAATCTCTTATCAGTCTTTCAAAGTTTTCACAACAGCTCATTCTCCCAATAGGTTACATCTTGTTGCTGTTGGGTGAAAACCATGTATTTCCAAAAAAGAAAAAAAAAATAGCCTTGTTTTAGTTTGACCACCATGCATTTTTAGTTTATCCAATGGGGTTTTGAAAAGGTTTCAAAAAACCCAAAGGTGGTAGAATTACCTCAACCCATAGAGGACCATGTGATCCTTGAATTCAAAACATGAAAATCACCACAACTGGAGTTATGAGGTTTTCACCCATTAACAACAACATATAATATATACTTCGGCATAGTCGTGGACTTGTAATGTGTCATTCATGAGTAAGCTGCAAGAGTATCACTTTTTAGTGAGACTAGAATGACTTTCCCTGCTCTTGTATGCGATTTCTGTGGACTACAAGAAAACTTTCCTTTCTTAAGCCCCCTACAACCACAGCCATAACCACCACAGCTTCTCGCTTTGCTCTCCCTATACCAACAACACTGTGTCAAGCTTGTACCATATACCTGCTACAAATGGCCAGTGGACAGGCACATAAGTTTTTAAACAGTGGAATAATGACTGGAGACCCACTGCACAGCTAAATCCAAACTGCTGACCCATGACAGGCTGTCCTCAGACCGTGAGAAAAGGGCCTCTTTCCATGCCAAGAATGTGGGTGGCCGGCCTTGTTTCTCAAGAAGCCTATCTGAGGACTGCGGCCAGTTGCACTCGCCGCATTGCAACTGTGTTTTTTCATGTCGGACTACTGTCAGGCTGCTGTTATGTGCACATGATGCACTTTCTGCTTCGAACCGAGGTGTCATTCTTGTAATCTATGCCTTGGTACAGCGTGTGCAGAGGGAGATGGATCTAGGAGCGTGTGTGTGTGTGTGTGTGTGTTGTGTGTGTGTGTGTGTGTGCTGGGGGGTTAAGGAGGGGGGCACTGTGATCCCAAAGCACACATAGTCCACTTCCATCCAGCACTTGTTAGGTGGCTTGTGGAATCAGACCAAAACTGAAGACGAAATAAAATGCAGCCACATTCTACATGAGGTTAAGTCACTGGAAATTTTTGGG
>OMLF01031732.1:4122-15928 GCA_900302615.1 Holocentrus rufus
TGTGTGTGTGTGTGTGTGTGTGTGTGTGTGTGTGTGTGTGTGTTGGGGGGTTCACTGTAATGGCACGAGGCTGACACATCACATGAGGCAGGACGGTAATTGATTTGTCCATCAACAGCGAATTGATTCTGTGTTGACAGATTGTTTTCGTGATTCATCAAATGCCGAACATTTACTGATTCCAGTTTCACTAAGATGCTAAGATTTTCTTAGTTTTCTTGCTTTTGAGGACATCACTTTAGGCTGTGATCACTTGTGATGCACTACATGATTAATCGATGAATGGAGAAAATAATTGATAGATCACTCAACAATGAAGTAATCAGTTACATCCCTATAGAGGCGTCTCTCTCTCTCTCTATCTCTTCTTTTTTTGGACACACACACGCACACACACACAGCCAAACACATCATACAGGCCTGGAAGTAAACTCTCAGACAACGTGAGCAGTGTGTTGTCGTGGTAACGGGAACATCCCGTTACATCCTGCAGGGTGACAACAGCCCCGGCTCGCGGCTCGGCCCTGAACCTCTCACAAGCTCCTGCACGTTTTTTGCTGTCTCTTTCGTGTGTGTGTGTTTGTGTGTGTGTGTGTGAGTGCACGTGGACATATAGAGCCTTCTTAGATACCAACCCTTGTGTTTGTCAGCAGGCCTGTTGAATGAATGGTTCAGCTGTGTATCAGAGGTGTTGCATCCTCGTTCTGAGCTCAGATTCTCTTATTTGTTTAAAGGCTCTGATGTTCCGTCTCTGCTGTTTCTCTCTTCAGTCTCGGAGGTTATTTTTGTTTCTTACACTCTTGCACAATACACCGAATGCCCACAACTGCCCAGTTATACTTTGCCTGTAATTTGCTGCGGTCCTGTGGAGCCCAGTGGGTAGAGCAAGGCACTAACACTGCCAGGGTGAAGGGTTCAATTCCCTGTGTAGTGCGATAGGTAAAGCATTAACACTGCATGGTAGGGGGTTCAACTTCCTGTATAAATAGTTCAGCAGGGTCAAAGTTCAATAAAGTTCAAGCCGCTCTTGTTTCAGTGTTTCCGTGTGATGCCGATGACTCAGAATCACTCCTGCTTGCCTTTCCTCTTTTTTTTTTTCATTCTTGGTTTTCTTTGTCTCAACCGCAAAGTTTGTACTCCTACTCCCTTTTAGTCAGTCGTTACCATCGGTACATCCAAACAAACTAAACCCTAAACCAGAAACCTTGAACTGGACAGCAGGAATCCAGCAGAGGAAGGGTGTTCACTGCGACCAAACCTTTTCTGCCCAAACAAACCGTGTCGTCTGTGTTTGTGTCCGAGAGCTATTTTTCGGGTTTGTTTTGCCGCCCCACATCATCAGCGTCTGCGGCTGAAATATCTGTCAGAAAAGAGCCATTGTTCTGACCGCTCCTGTGTTTTTCTTCTCCCTCTCCCCTGCAGGACAACATGCCTCAGACTCCACCGTTCACGGGGCAGTTGGGGACCGGCGGCTACAACAAAAACCTGTACCAGACGAAGGAGGAGGGCTATGGCGGTCTCTATTACCAGGACAACAACCTGGTGTCCGGCTCACTGGAGGCCCTCATCCACCACTTGGTCCCAACTGTGGACTATTATCCAGATGTGAGCCATATTTTTTTCATCAGTTGTTCTCTGCTGTCCTGTTTTCATTTGCAGAGTATGAAAATGTTTTCAAAGTTAAAAAGTAAAGGCTTTTCTGTGTTAAGCAGCTGTGGTGTGTTGAGACCCTGTGGAGCGTCAGAGTAGCCTTTGTTTTCTTTTTTCTTTTGTTTCTTTCTTGTTCTCTCTGTTCATCAGGGATATTTGAATTTCCTTCATTCCCCTCAATATTTATGCATGTTGCTGTTTTATGCAGCAGTCTCTTACATTTTGAGTTTTGATGTCTTTTATTGTCTTAAACCACTTGGAATCACTTTATTTCACCTGCACATCCTTTCATTTCCCCACAGTTTTTATTCACTAAACCTAACTAAACGTCTCTCCCTCCAACAGAGGACGTACATCTTCACCTTTCTGCTCAGCTCTCGCCTCTTCATCCACCCATATGAGCTCATGTCCAAGGTGTGTCACCTCTGCATGGAGCAGCAGCGACTCACTGACCCTCAGGCTGACAAGGTATGCAAAAAAATCCTGTGTACCTGCTCTTTTAATTTCTAGTTTCCTCCAGGTTATGTACATGTGAAAAGGAGGCGATGCTGCTGATCTTGAGGCAAATTAGGGATATATTTGCAGACCAGGCTTGTCTATCCCCCAAAACTTCTTCTTCCAATGCCACCTGCTCCTCGCTCATGCATGTATCTTTCTTTGCAGATGAGAATCAGGAAGATCAGTCCCAAGATCCTCCAGCTGCTGACGGAGTGGACAGAAACTTTCCCCTACGACTTCAGGGACGAGAGGATGATGCGCAGCCTGAAGGAGCTGACCCACCGGCTGGCCAGTGGAGACGAGGTCAGGACCGACTGTTCTGTTTTATTTCTGCATGTTATTCACCACAGACAGAAAACAAAAAAAGTTCTTATTGCTGTATCAGTTCAGAAGCACAAGATTTTATTATGTTAACAAAATCATTATCTGAGAAGTAAAAGTGATCCATTACATAATAAATGGACAAAAGACGGATGTTAAGATCTTTCTGTGGAAAAAGTATTAGCTGTTGGCCGCTGTTTTGCAGGCTGCACGTGCAGCGAGGCCAGAGGTGTTTTTCTGCAGATAAGAGGGTCAGGGGGTGAGGGGGCTCTCTGGCAACAAAGCGGTTTTTGAGGCTGGCCGGGCTGAAAGAAAAGGGCTATTGTTCACGGGCTAGGTGGCTTTTTTTTTGTCATCTCTGGTGCGCTCCTTCCTCGGCAGCATTTGAATTGTTCCACCGCTGCCGAGCTGAATGCAGCGGGCTTAGCACTTCGTTTGGCTCCGCGGGGCCGTTTAGATAAAAGGTTTATGGGGGGTTTAGATCTGTTTTCTTTGCTATTCACACACACGTCGCACATGAACACCTCCTGTCCTTGACATAGAGAAGTGGTTTTAACACGCAGTGAGTCATCCCACGCAAGTCATGAAAAGAAGTGCTAGCACAAGCTAATGTAGACAACAAAAGTGAACAGGAGCTACAAGAACTTGCAGGCGTTAGTCTATGCCAGATGATTTTTTTTTCTTTGTTGTTTTGCACTGGAAAATAGTTATGAAAGGATCGATGTTTTCTCAAACTGTCTTCATCTCTTCCTGCTCTAATCGAGTCAGCATGGCCTTATATCAAATGTTCTTTTCCTTCATGTCACCAGAGTGATCACGCCCGCTGCTGTTCTCTGCAGTCAGAACAAATAATTTGGTTAGCGCCACTGATTACGAGTCAGACCGCTGTCAGTGCATGACCCTATGGATTCACATGCGTCTTGGCGTGCTCTGCATGGGAATGAGTTTCATGTGTGTGTTTTGGGGGGCAGCAGGGGGTTGTTAGGACCAGACAGTGATGGAGAACATGAACATCCATCTGTCCTGATGGATGGGATCCCTCTGTCTCTCACACAAGAAAAACACAACCCATCCCACTTCTCATGCAGGTGTCACATGACTCATCAATAGTACAAGCACGAGTATTGATTCCGATGTGATCTACAGATCAATATATTTCTCCCATGACACTGCAGACACATTTACTGCCTCCTGCCCCATCAGTCCATATCTGCTGTCCTTGTGCAACCTCTCACACAGCTGTGACTAAGTGGCAGGCTGATGTTTGCCTGGAGACGCACATTAAATCAGCTGCAGTAACACACACACCCACTCAGTCATGCACAAAGGAACGAATGCTGAACCCTGGGTCTGTACGGTCGCACAAGCATCTTTGTATTTCACAGTTCATCGGCTACGATTGACATTCACACCACTCCTCCGCTGATATTTTTTATAGTCCATCGATCCTGCCCGTGAGTTAACAGAAAACCACTTATCATGAGACTCCCTGGTGTTTTCCTCCTTGGTGATATCAGAGTCCAGTAAACAACAAAATAAAATCGTGATGTGCCACATTTCTTGTTTCAAGTGTATCCAGATATTTGAAAGCCATAGGCGTTGTTTTTGTCAGGCTTATTACTGGCTGCACTGTCAGGGAGGCTGGTTCAAATCCAGGGAAAATCTGAATGAGCAATGTGCCACCCGTCCTCGGTGACTACTGCTGAGGGCAGAGCTGCCCTTCACCGTCTTCCCCCAAGATCCTCCCAAAGAGCTGCTCAAAGGCCAGCAGGAAAATAGACATAATGTCTGAGGTACTGTGAGTGTAAAACATCGTGATACTGAAACAGAGCTGCTCAGTCACCTTTCTCCGCATGTGTAAAGGTCAAAAACATGAGAAACGTGACCCTCTTTGACAATGCAACCTTGTACACTTGTGCTTGATATCGTGCTCGCCGTGGGCACATGTGCTTGTGATCGGTACAATGTGATGCAGATAGTTCTCAAACGGTTCTTAGAAAGAGCCTTTGTACCTCAGGTTCCCGTGTTGCCACAGGCAAATAGGGAGAGGAGCTTGAGTTGTGGTATTGTTTCCCCACGACCCCACAGAGAATAACCCCCATTTATCAAGAAACATGATTCCGCGCTCTGGGCCGAGCTTTCCAGAATCCCCTCTGTTCCTTCCTGTCACAAGTTGGAAGCCAACGCAACAGGACGTTTCTTGGAAGGAGTCGTTTGAATTTGACGAAGCAGTCGTGGCGACAACAGCGCGCATTTGATCAGATCCGATTTGCATCTTCCCACAGATGCTGAAAACCATGTTTGAAAACACAACACAGTGTCTAACCATAAGTGAGGGATTCAAGGCTTTGGAGTTCACTGACCTCTGAGTTAGACGCTGATTCTTCAGAGCGTCGACCGCAGCGCTCCGGGAAAGGGATGGTAGCGATGCGAGTCCAGAATGGATGCCCCTAACATCTGGTGAAAGTTGTATCCAGACCACACTCAAAACATTCCAGGACCTTGATCTCTTTAGTAAGGCTGTCATTATGGATGTGGTTGGATATATAGGGAGGCAGCAGCTGAGAAATAAACAGGCACTGTGATCTGGATCCGACCTGACTCCGAGCAAGTGAGTTCTACCCTTCTGTTAAAATGTGCTGTTTTCATTTTGTGGCATCTCGGGTTCTTTTGTGCTTTATTGCGATAACTATGGCTGATTTAATGCAGAGAAACAGATCATTATACATCCAGATTAGATGCCTCATGCTTTTCATTTGCACAGGCACTGTTGTTATTTAACCAAATATAGTGCAGGCACCTTTCCGTGACAGGTGCCATTGTGCTTTATGTGGCACTGTAGCCCACTTTGCACACTGGCAGCTGCAAATGGCAGTAAGAGCTAAAAAAACAAAACAAAATGAAATTCAGTTCCCAGAGATCATCTAAGGTAATGTCAGTAAACTGCACAGCACGCTCATATTCACCAGCCCAGCCAGACTGTGATGCTGCCTTCCAAAAGGTGAGTCCAGCTGGTGGCTCCAGCTCTCCCTGCATGGCGTGCTCACTCACTGCAGCTTTGGATGCAATTTTATTTTTCCCTGTGAAGTTTCACGTTGGCACTTCCTATGGGCAGAGAAGTGTCCATACCTGATACCGGAATTTTATTTATACCGCTCCATTAGTGCTGCTTGGTTAACATGCTAAAAACAAGCTGCCCTTTGGCTCAGATCAGGTGGTGCTCCGCAGGAAGTGATGCCACGTGGCCAAGACAAAAAGCCCGCCAAGTGAAGGGGCGGCATGCATCAGCCATGCGCTCTGTCATGGTGACTTGCACTGAGCAGCCGTCTGCCAGCTCAGGTCCAATGCCAGGGTCAAATGCATAGGAAACAGCGTGCTCACGCTAAGCCCCCTCATTCGAGTCGCCAATTGTTGTGATGAGCAATTGTGGCTCCCACTGCTTAGAAATGTCAGGCATGTTGTTATCGCCAAGATCTGCTGTTATATTTAGCCGACCCTGGCCTGTCCTCTGTTCGTAGTGGAGACAGAAGCTATGGCAGATGGTGGACTTTGAAGTGGCAACTGGAGTGAATTTCACTGGTGGCTTGTCTTACTGTTGTCCAACTGTGCGTGAGCATGGTCAAGCATTAGCTGAACACACTCAGTGATGACACTGATAGTGCGATCTTGACGTAAGAATGCTAAATGAAGGTGGCAGGTGACATGGTGGCAGGATCTTCAAGTGACTTTGCACCCTTTGGCTTGCATGATAGTAAGGTATGATTACAGCAGGCGGAGGAGCACAGATCAATGTATGCATTAATTTATCTCCACTCAGAGAAGCTATTCCGATCATATCTTCCCTCTCTCAAGCCCCACATCCTTGCAATCACTTCTTGTCAAAACTGTAATATCCACAGTGTCATAGGTGTTTGGCTCAGGTGTGGATAAATGTGTCATTATTACACCCATAGCCAGCACACCAGACAAATGCATTAGTTACACCCTGGAAAGTGAATTTCAGTAAAAGTCCTGCTCTCGCTGCTTTCAGGAGATTGATGAGTGTCCATTCATTTTCTCAAGTGCCTGAACACCACAGTGACGCCTCAGAGAGCAGACACCCGCTCGCAGTCCGGGCGCTCGGCCTCCACATCCATTAGAAGGCCAGCTTTCCCAGAGAACTGTGTTCTTTCCCACCCTGCTGAACTTGAGACTTGTTTGGAGAACCTAGATTCTGGAGGCTTAATTGGCAGCCAGTGCAGGGAGAAGGGATGTGGTCGTGAAAAAGGGGCCTCCTCACCCCAATTTTTCTGAGCAGCTCATACCAGTGGTATGGAAAAAGGCCATGAGCAGGCTCCTTTACTCTCACACAGTCACATATACACACCCAGTCTCCTCCACATACACAAAATCAAACACACATGGCCTCTTTCTCTCTAAGGAACTCCTTATGCAACTGCTGTTGTAAAGTGTGTCAGTAAAGAGCCAGTTATCTAATAGTGGCTTGGACCGAGTTAACATCCAGAGAAAGGCTCAAAACAGGATGACCTCTCAACCCCTGGGGCCAGGGAAGGGCCCCCTGCTACATCCGCCTGAGCTTAGAGACTTTCATCAGGCCATCAGGAAGGGTCTTACACAACTTTGTGAGTGACCCTCTTAGAGCTCCGATTTGTTTATAGTGCGACTGAGGGGATTGTTTGTTTGAAACAGAGGTGCCAGATTTTGAGGGATGTTTTGTGGTTTGGGCCGGGAGTTGGCATCAGTTTGCAGTTATTTCTGCTGACATGTAGTGAACATGTGTGTTATAAATTCCATAGAGGTTGTTATCACTCTCGGCCACAGAGCTGTGGTAAGGTTCATTTAAAATACCTACAGCTCAGCTAAACAAAGTGGCTGCATGCATGCTACTGGATTTTGGATTTTGGTCAGATTGACATCTCTCTCTCGTCCCTATCTTTGTCTCTTTTTCTTCTCTTTTTAGCTCACGGTCACCAATTCTAATGAAAAAGTGAAGTAACCACACACATTTTGTTGCTTTAACATCAGCCAAATTGTTGATCCATGTCGTGTTTTTTAAGATCCAAAGATAATTCATAACCAGGAAAAAAAAGTCCCCAAACGGTTGCTTGAAGAGCTCCCGTATGTTAAGAGTTTCATGGAAGTATCATCACCTATATTTGAAGGTTTTCATGATGAAAGCTTGTGGGGTTCTCATATGGCTGCAATCCAAAAAAACTCTTAAATGTCCTTCTGAAGCCGTTAACCTTCACTTCAACTAACTGCTTCCCTTCTTTCACCTTGTTTCATCACCCTCCACCCGTCCCTCCCCACCCTTCCTCCATGTGTCCACCAGGTTTACAGGAAGGCCGTCGGCCAGATGAGCCAGGGCCTCATCAGGAGGCTGACAGTGCTCAGTCAGTATGAGGAGGCTTTGGTCAAGATCAACGCCACGGCGGCGGAGAGGCTGGCGGCTCTGAAGACGAAGCCCCAGGCGGCCATCCAGAGAGACCTGCTGTCCATCTGCAATGACCCGTTCACCGTCGCCCAGCAGCTCACCCACATAGAACTGGTGAGTGTTACTCAGGAATTAGAAACCTTAGGATGAGTTGTCATCATGACCCATCATGGAGACTCATGCACATGGTAGAAGATAGGCTTTTGGGATTTAATAGATTATTGATCTTTGTGTATGTCATAGGGGTTATCAAGTGGGCAACTCCTATTTCAAATGTTTTCAAGAACAGTCCGTCTTATTTACAAACATTTACATGTCAAGCCAAGATAGAACGTGTTATCTTGCAAAGGGACCTTGGAAATCCTGCTAATGAGTAACGCCCATATCGGAATATGACCCGTGGGGAATGAGAGCAAATCAATATTGGAGAGGAGAACATGTGAGACAGGTGACAGCTGACATGTATGATGAATTAGAAATCAGTTGTGTTGTCGAAGTGAGCCAAACCCCGCGGCCTCTCCCACTTCTGACCTACTGCTGCATTGATTTCGAACAACGGCATTTTACCAGCACTTAATATCCATTTCATGTTAGCTTGTCATTTGAGAAACCAAATCAATAGCTTGGAAAAACTAAGGGTTCATTGGGGTTCTTCCAAGAAACAAAGAGAGCCAATAACCTGAGGGTTTCACAAAAGTTCTTTAAGGTCATTTATGGTTGCAATGTGAAGAACCGCTAAAGGTTTCTCCAAGGCTTTTTTATGAGTGATGGGTTCAAGGTGATATAAACCCAGGCGGAACATTAATCAACATCGACCCAACCAAAGATGGATCGGGGGAATTAATTGTCCTTTGCCTTCCTTTTCAGGAGAGACTGAGTTACATCGGACCCGAGGAATTCGTCCAAGCTTTCGTTCAGAAAGACCCTCTGGACAACGATAAGGTAATGTCTGCCCGCTTTTATGGAAGGAACTCACTACACAAGAAAAGCATATTCCGTGGTTATACAATCCACTTGGCTGGAATCCAGTTTAACTAACATTGGCGCAGACCTAATTTGTCTCTGTTTAATATAGCTACACTGAGATGGCCTAGTTTCTCTTCCAGACAGATATTAAGTATACATTACCCAGCGACTGACCTATTGCAGGTCACTGTAAGGACACCGTTTTGGGGCAAGGAGACGGTGAATCCCACACATACCATAGTAGCAGACCAAATATCCGCTCCTTAAACACACTCACCTCATCCACAATTTCCTCTGAAAACATCCCAGTGTCTGAATTGGATGGGCATGCATGCACCTCATCGCCTAGCAACCAGAGCTGCCAAGGGTTTGTTTTGGGAAGGGGGGAGAGTGAGTGAGTGAGTGAGTGTGTATGTGTGTGTGTGTGTCTGGCAGTGTGGGGTGGATGGTGGGCTTTCTCGTCTGGCGTTCTGCTGCTAGGCAACAGGCTTTTTTGGAGGAAAGGTGGCGGGGGTTAAGGCTCTCTTTTGTGCCTCAGGCTAGCCCACCTCGTACCCCCAGCAATCCACTCGGAAAAGACAGGAATAGCTGTGTGTGTGTGTGTGTGTGTGTGTGTGTTTGAATGCGAGAGGTGACCGCTGGCGGGAAACACTGCATGGGGGAGAGTGGCGTAAGGCCAAAGGAATGTGTGGAATTAGATCAAGAGGAATGAACACAAAGGACCAGCCTGCATCATCTGAATAACAGAGCATCCCAATTGTGCTTATGGAAAGCAGTGTGAAGCTGACCATTAGCGGCTGCACTGGCCCACTGAGCTAAGAGTTTATTTTGTGTGCTCAGTGACTCATAGACTAGGAGGGGGGGAGCAAATATCAGCTTTATTTTACCAGTTCAGCATTGTTCTTGCTTAGCTATTAGCTTAAGTGCTAATTGAACATCTGTTTTTATTGTTGCAGAGCTGCTTCAGCGATCACAAGAAGGCCAGCAACCTTGAAGCTTATGTGGAATGGTTCAACAGACTCAGTTATCTGGTGGCCACAGAGATCTGCATGGTGAGTGATTAGCATGGAGCCAGCTTCCGCCCTGGATAAGAAACCTCACTGCTCTAGTGAACCAAAAAAGAGGATGATCGGTATCACGAAGGGAGCCCAGAACTTTGGGTTACAATCAGTCATGTAGCTGTAAATAAAAAGGTGGGGAAGCTCGGCTACAACATCCAGCTGGTGATCATCGCAAGGCAAACAGCCTCCAAAACAAGCAAACATCAACTATATCTGCACGGACAAAAACATGCTTTTCCTTGAAAAAAAAAAATTAACAAGACTGTGCAAAAATGCTGTGCTTTAATCCTCGTTCTGCCTCTCCTGCTCAAACCTGATTCATCCTTCTCATTAAGACAAAGTGAAAAATGTGGCTTAAAAATCATAGTCATGCAGCAACTAATGGTACCTAGCACTTTAGTAACCAGCTTCTATAGTAATGATAATATCCCTTCAGCAAATAGCTGATTTCCAGCAAAACATTTACCAGAAAACGTAATGAGTCCTGAGGGCTAATGCACCGTTTTCCATTGTGCTAACAGCCTGTGAAGAAGAAACACAGAGCCAGAGTCATCGAGTTCTTCATTGATGTGGCTCGTGAATGCTTCAACATCGGCAACTTTAACTCCCTCATGGCCATCATATGTAAGTTGTTCTGTCTTTATTGCATGATTTTTTTCTTCCCTTTGAGACAGTGGGAGTGGGACGATGCCATGATCGACTCACCGAGCCAGACAGGACCACATGATAAGAGTTTTATTCCAAAACACTCTGCATCCGGTTTTGAGGAAAACATTTATTATCCAATTTCCCAGTTTTTAATAAGAAGATTAAATATAAAATGTTATTTTGGAAATAATGGGCTCACAAGTGCGGATTAATTCAATAACAGTTAATAACAAGTTCTTCTTTTGTGCCAGCAATTGATTTTCCTGAATGGGTGTTTTTCAAATGACGGCTCTTTTATTTTGGAATGAAACTCTCCTCTCCTTCCCTCAGATTCACACTCTTGCACAAAGAGCTCTGCGGTCGAAATCCGATCAGCAGATAAATGCAATTTGTTGTTCAGTGACAATTTGTGCAGCGTCTAATCTTCCCCTCCGGCCAAAACCTCCTCTGACATCATCCTGATTTATTCACAAGTGACTTTCATAATTCAGCATAATGATGTCAGTGAGGCTGATATCATCGTAGTAGAAAATAGAACAGTAGCACATACATACGACATACTGACATCAGTGTGTAACCTCTTGTATTTGCTGTTGCTTTCAATCAGACATGGGAAGATATAAATACATATAACTAGCCAGCCAGCTAGTTTATGAACATTGGAGCCACACTCTTTATTCATGATGCAAAATTCTGGCTGTTTGTGTTCTGGTCTGTTGGATCTGTGGTGGAGTAATTGGTATCTCTGCCTTTTTTAAAAACGATGGTTGAAAGACGTTCTTGCTTGTTTGAGAGCGACTGACACCAAAACCTGACCTGAATCTTTTTTTTTGCCATCAAACTCCATTGTAGTTGCACTGAAAATATAATACAGTAATATAACATGTTGTCCTGCTATCTGCAGGAATAAAAAAAAATACACCAAACAACAAAATGGACCCAGAAATGGGATGTACATCCATTTGCTGGTTTTTAACCGTGTTAAACCGTAGAAGACCGGCTGCACCGGGCGGCTCCCAGGTGTGAATATCTGAGACTGAATGAGTGTGAAAGAGGGCGCTGCCAAAAAAGAAATATGTTCGCAGCAAATCCTCCCTGGGCAAATCAAGGTTAGACACACTCGGAGAGCCAGAGCGCCCTGGACGGTTTAGAGACCTTGCTAGAGGCGACGCAGAGGCTCAACCAACAGGCTCCGAGGATCCAAGAGATGCCTGAGGTCCAAGCAGCC
>OMLF01031737.1:0-10981 GCA_900302615.1 Holocentrus rufus
GAGGGGGAGGATGGGAGTGGGTAGAGAGACAAAGAGAGAGATGGAGAGAGAGACAATGAGACAGAGAGAGGAGAGAGAGAGGCTCTGTGAACTTCCTGTCCCTCGGAAAAACTACTTTCTCCCTTGCAGATGCAAATGCTGGTAAACAAATACAAACAGATCACACACAAATGCACACGCACACACACACACGCACACCCACACACACACACACACACACATGCGTGTGCACACATTGCATATGTATTTATGGACTCTGAAGACAGGGTTTTGACTCATCCGGGTCCCTAGGTGCCTTATAGTACCTGGGAAGTGGGGGGTCTCTGAGCTGAAGTCTGACCAGTGCTGACTGTAGTGTGTGTGTGTGTGTGTGTGTGTGTGTGTGGTGTGTGGTGTTCCTCCCTTGACAGTCGAGAGGAGAAAGCAGAGCTTCTCTATAGAGCCACATCAGAATATGGATCAGATACTGATAGGTACAGAAAGGACTGGAACATGGAATTACATGAAATGAGATGACAGTAACCTATATACAATAACAATGGTGACTTCATTCATGTAAAAAGCATTTTACAGTTATGAGATTAAAAGACTATTTTTACTTAATTACATATTTTTCCTAATTATGTTCCAGCATGCATGTGGATGATGATGATACTTCAATTTAAACTTCAATTATAAATAGAAGATGGCTGCATGTTCTATGGCTTTTGGTGATAAGAGTATCCCAAATATCACTAAAGGTAATCTGATTATGATACTGAGTGGATTTACATTATGGATTACAACTTGTACTGGGTAAATGGATGATCTTTTAGGGGTTATATTTAGAGGGAAGCCTCCCCAGACTTGGACATAAGGGGTGGGACAGCTATAGTTCTCCAGCTGGATGCCTCAGAGGAGCTTCTAACCTATTTATACTGACCTTATTTAGTTGGGAATGCTAATAGACTTTGGAAGGTGTTAAAACAATATTTTGTGAATCAACAGGAATAGTGTTTGTGGGGTGGGGATGGGAGGGGTGGGGTACTTACCCCGCTGGGTTTTTGTGTTACCATAGTTAAGAATGCACAAACAGGTCAGAACTGGTTTCCTGCTGACCCAGCTAAATAACATTCATTTTTATTCTTTGAACTTTAATTGCTTTATCAGGAGTGGCTCTGTTTTCCATATAACTTTTTGAAGTATCAACAAAAAATATAGCGGAATAAAGCAAATTAGCAAATTTCAGACACACAAAGATTGTCTGACTTTAGGTGTAATTTTCTTCTTGAGCTTCTCACTAATAGGAAAATGGCATGAGTTCATTCACAGTTGAGAAGGTTAATATCGCATAAACTGACCGACATTGAGACATATGAAGACAGTCAGTTATAAACTTGGATATAAACAAGAAGCGTGATTGATTACATTGCATTTCAGGCAATGGTGTCTTCATGTGGAGGAACATAATGAATATTAATTAAATCATCTGTGAACAGTATATAAAAAATCCACTGGGTTGCAATATGGGATGATAAATGGAAAAATCAGAGACTTGAGTATCTAGCCTAAAATTCCTACAGATTTCTGACACTGTGAACTCAGAGGAGGGGCGACTATAGAAGCTGATATCAACTGATTACTCCAGTCTTTTGCATCTGAAAACTAAGTGAGTTATCATCTCTGGAAGACTGGAAGAAAAATGAAAACAAGTCATCAAAAAAGTGATATGCAGCTCAAAAATGACACATGGGGTTTAATTAAGTCATGGGGAACTTGTACTAAAAGCAGTACAAAGTGAATTCCAGTCAGTATTGATTGGGAAGTTTTGGTCAGTGCTTTCCAGACTTGGCCATACAGATGTTTAAAGCAAGTCAAAGACTCGCTCCTCCTTGGAATGGACTTTCAATCCACTGAAGGGCCAGACATGATGATTGATGAGTATTTTTAATCATACAGATGTAAGGCCAGAATTTGATCATGGTATACATTAGCTGGAGAGTGAAAAAAAAATACTGTTTCTTGTAGAAGCCAGCAATGATCCTTTGAGAGGCAAAGTAGAAACCTAACTGTACTTACAGTAATTGCATAATCCATCCTCTCATGCAAGCATATATTTCTACAGGGAGTAAAAGCATAAGGCTGACTGAACCACCTGAAACACAGTTCAGGTCTACAGTCCCTGTCGAAGGTGGAAGTAGATTGAAATGCACATGTGATCCGCATATATTTGTGATAAATTTTGAGCGGATAGGCATATATTTATTTTTCTAATCTAGAGGAGAGTCCTAAAATGCATCATTTTAACTGAGAGATACAACAGCAAGTGCACTTCATAGAATGCAAAAATTTTTGAATACAAGGTGTGAGCTACGAGCAGGCAGAAACTGAAAATCTGCCAGGGAATAGTACAGGTTCAGCAAGAATACAGTTTATAAAAAGACTGGGGTCAAGCCACCAGAACAATTAAGTTCCTCAAACAACAATGCAGAAAACCTGGCAGCTATAGAGCCAGAGCTAAGACTGGCATTCTTGTAAACTATAGCTGTTCATTTTTCATTCTGCTCATTCTTACATCTAAGCAGTGGAACAGAGAGAATGCACAACACACGATTAAATTAGTGATTTAGAGAGTTGGCCTCATTTGCTGTTCATGTTCAATTGTTTACAGCCAGGAAATTTCACTAAACCTTGTATCTTTGGTTCCATTCTCAACCTGAACAGCTGTACCTTCAAAGGCAGTTATTACAGTAGGAATAGGAATAGGAGGAATAGGAATAGGAGTAGACCCAAGAGAATGAGACTTCTCCAAGGTTGAATAATAAACATGTGGAGACGTCTAGTGGAACAGTCTAGTGGGACTACTGTAAGGAGACAATAAAAAAAAGTGTATGTATTTATGTGTGTGTTTTTGTGTGGGAAGGATACCCCTGTGTTTAAAGACGGGCTCGTTTTCTGGGGAGACTGAATGTTGCATTTTAACATAAGCATGTGAAGTTTTGATACTAAACAGAATAACTAAAAACAGATTACACTATTTAAGACCTCTTCACGTTTTGTGCTGTAAAGCAATCTCCCTCTGTGTCCTCAACAAGCATATTTCTTGTTAAATCAAACCTGATGTCACACAATGGAAAATGCTATTCTAAGGCCAGTAGTTTTTCAAGACATACATGCGGCTCCCACAATTAGCTAATGCTTCTACCCATCATCATGTATTTTTTCATGCCTGACGCTAATATTTGAAATGAAGGCGGATATCTTATCATTTACCCACATCCATATCTGCTTGGCAGTCATGCAAACCAGTCTCACTGGCAGCCACCTCTAAAAGCCTAGCTAGCGCTGGCTAGCTGTGTTTAGCTACAGATACATTGTTTATTTCTAACTATGTCTTGTTTGACTGGTTTCATCAACTTTATGTCCAGCTGGCATTGCAATCACATGCCTTGGTTTTGTTTCTGAGGGGAACACGTTTTCACCAACACCGGATAGCTTCCGGTTTTGTACTCATTTTTTTAACAGTCGACAGTACAGACTCTTTCTTGCCCGTGTTTATTGATGTTGTCATACTAATGTCTCAAGATTAATGTGACGATGATGGGCAGCATTGCTCAGGAGGTAGAGCGGTCATCTGGTAATCAGAGGGTTCCTGGTTCGATCTCCAGCTTCTTCAGAGAGCGCATCAAAGTGTCATTGGTACCTTGTATGGCAGTGTGAATGGGTGAATGTCCTTCCATCACTCTCTGAGTGTGTTTTCCTCTGGCTAAGCCTTATTTTTTGTAACTGTAACTGTCCATAGACCAGAGAAGTAGGGTTTTTTCCCGACCCAAACTATACATATCTGCCTTGCTCACTAGTGGGCATACCGTACTGCTAAATCATGGCTTAGTGCTTGCTGTTCCACCTAAGCCATTCCCTAGTAGGAGGATATAACTTCCTTACTGACTTACACAGTGTACTAATGCTGTAGATTTATCCCATTGAATAATGCAATATAGACAGTGTCGCTGTATCTACACGTCAAAGCAACCCCACTCTTATGTCAGCGTAGATCTGGGTCACTACCCCCAAGTGTTTCCTAGTGCTTTCATTAAACATTAACTGTGTCTAAGTATATTTCTATGTCTCTACTTCTTGAAACCACAAATGAGTTCCACTTTGAGGCTAAATGAGACGCTAGCACATTGATATATCTCCTTCCCTATGCTGTTGGAACAGGGTCTTACATGTTTTGTTGCTCTTTTTGATTGTTTGAACAGTTTCTGGCCAGACTGAAGAAAGGTCATGGGATTCAGCCCTGATTGTGTCCAGCTGCTAAAATGCTGCAATATTCTAGTCAGTTGCTCACCATCAATTACCCATTATGACACTGGCAGCTATAAAAGAGAAGTTACCATCAATGCAGCAAGCATGCCAGAATACTAAGAACACACTAAAAGAAAGACATAGACAACAGGTAAATAAATGGATAAAGACTGGTATCTCACCGATGTTACATATAGTATGTCCCGGCACAGTTTTGTCTCGCGGGGGAAGTCAGCCAGATCCAAGAAGCTGTCTACCACCACCTGGCCAATCAAATCATGGCGTGAGAACCTGTCAAAGTCGTAGACACTGAAGTGCAGCTTGCGGTTCGGCAGCTCAGCGTATGCCACAGGAAAGAGAAACACCTCATCAAACACTGGGTTGAGTGTCTTGCGGTGCACCTTGGTCTGGTGCTTGGTCTTACGGTCGGGCAGCAGGTAGATCTTGACATAAGGATCAGAAGTCCCTGAGAAATCCTTGGCAGGAAGGTCCTGGGCCTTGTGGATCTTCACGATCAGCTGCTCCAGGTCACAATCAAACTTCAGGATGAAGTGGAGACGCCCACAGCTGTCAGCCCGACGCCCATCCTCTGCATCCACCGAGCGCTGCTTGTAGAGCTCTGGTTTGATTCGGCCCAGACCAGACAGGGACTCCTGGCGCTGGAACTGAGCAGGGTTGAAGTCCGGATTGGACAGGTTCATCTGACGCCGGATGGAGTTGTGACTGCAACAAACAAACAATATTCGAACATGTATTGTAAGGCTCATTATTGGAAATTGTGCTGTATTTTCTTATATCTAGGAAAATCTGGTCCATATTCTGTCTTTCATAGTAAGCCTGGAGTTTACTCATTTTCTCTACAAACATTGGAGAGTATCCCAGCAAACAAGGTCGAAGTTGAGGGCTGAAATTCCCTTGACAGATCACCAGGCCACCATTGGGCCACCACAGATACAGGCTCACTTTAATACTTCAGTTTGAGGTTCACACTGTACCTTCAAGTACCACAGTTCGGATTTTTTTTCCTCCTATGTAACAGATCTTTTTTTCATAGTTTGAATTGTAGTTCTAACATAAGTTAAATCAGACTACCTACACCATCTTCATGTAGCCATGCTCTCTGAATTTCATTCATAAGGAGCTTCTCCACTCCACACCTATCCTCTCAGCCTATCAGAACCAGCCTCATCTCTCAGGCGCTCATTCACAAATTCAGTCTATTCCTTTTTAAGGCTCTGCCTTTTAAAGACTCTCACTAAGCAGCTTCTTTCATTAGCTCTTTGTCCAGAAATTCAATCAGAATCCCTGCCTCCCACTCTCTTAGTTAATTCCCTTGTATTAATGCCACAACCATTCTTTCTTTGTGCTGTCATTTCAGGTTCACTTTGTTGTGCGTCCCTCCTGCTCCCCACCACCAATGTAAAGGCTCGGGGTGGAAAGTCCAACAGCCATTCTCCAGGGATCATCTCTCCCTCTCTTTGAATTGCGCTATCAGCCATGATAGCATGCCCCAAAAGGTTTCATTCAATAAATGTTGCCATTTTATTCAATTAGGCTCTCCTGATTGAACTGAAAAAAAACAAACACGAAATGTGATCTTTTCATGTCTAATTTGGAACAAATTCATAGGTGGTTTTAAATCTGATCTGTGGCCATGCCATCGCAGTGTTCTTCTTCTTTTTTTTTTTTTTTTACCTTTATTTAACCAGGAAAAAACCCACCGAGATTAAAAATCTATTTTGCAAAAAATGCCAGGCCAAGACAATAAGACACTAATAAATAACAAGCAAAAGCAACAAGCATCCAAGTACACAGGAGTATACTATGTCACAGCAAGCACTGACAGCCTAATGAATCTGCCATCAAGTCTTTCATTTTGCATTTGAAAGCATCCAGTAAGATCAACTGTAATGCTTTAGAAGTGATCTTGCAGTGTCTATCATGGAGTGATCTTGTGATTCTTGTGGTTTGCTGAGAGATCATTATAGACAGGTGCTGACATAAATACTCAAACATACCCCTGGAAATGTTATAATTCCTTAAGAACTGTTTCTCAGTGAGTCCCTCCACATTTCAGACCCTCCACTGGCTCGACTCCCACACATCTTTCTGCACAGAAGTGCCAGGGACAGCTGTGCAGAGAGCAAAATCCAAGCCTTTGGCTCTTCTTTCACCTCTACAGCAAATCTTACTTAGGATTAGGGCTTTCTTAGGATTTGGACCATAATTTTGGTGGCTTCCATTACAGACTGCCCAGATATGACGTCTTCTGTTGATCATTTGGGCATGTTGCCTGTTTCAGGATGGAGGTCTGTTCAAAGTGATAGAAGATATGGGTCACTTTGGAAAATGAATGTGAAGTCAGACGCAAAAATTTGATCTGGCGTGTGTGCATAGCTGTAGAGTCTTCAGTCCACATGACTTGCTGGGCTTTGAAGTGCAGGATTTTCCCAGGAGAACCTGCACACTAAGGGCTAGGAGTTGAACTCAGGTCTTTCTTGCGATGAGCCACTCAACACAGAGCCACTGGGTCACCCCAAGCCTAATGTACTGTAAGCTAAATGAGCAGAAAACATACCACTGTTAATACTGGTATCAGCATGTAGGTGTATGTGTGTGTAGAGACACACATCTGCCCGTATCACAAGAGGGATATTAACCTTCAACTTTGTGATATCTCTCTGAACTCTGTCTTTGGGTAGCATTTGATTCTCCTCTTCCTTATTAAACAGTAAAAGGCGGCCAAAAAGCTTCAGGGAGTGACATATACTGACCGTACAGATGAGGTGGGCTCAGTAATCTGTCTCTGGACCCTGTCTCTGGCTAGAGTGTGGACCTGGTTTTTCTCCAGCTTAGCCTGAGTCTCCAGTGGGATGTCAGGCGATGTGTGGCTGATCTTCATGGATGACTCTGGAACAGGCACAGCCGACGTGGGCAGCGTGGGCTCCTTAACACAGCCATCCTCACTGTACTCCCTTTCCTCCCCATCCACCTATGGAGCAGGCATGAATGATTTTAGTTTTGATCCATAATGTTATTGAAAATCTTAACTTGGGAGGGGGTTGAGATTGGGATTGGGAGGCTAGAGGGCAGCGTAAGAATGACAGAAGATAGGTGAACTGGGGGAGGTGAGTATACTGTGTCCTCACACACCAATTTGTCTTTGGTAATGAGGCACATAATCTCATATACTACTACACATGTCCAAAGAAAGAGGAGAGCATGGAGGACCAGAGCCAGTCTCTGGCCGCCATAATAGAGGTCACAGCTCTTGGGCAACAGTGGCTGTGAACAGCTGATTGCAATCAGCTTTAAATTCAGAGTTGCACAGGTTAAATTCTGTGCTGTTTTTGAGTGCGAAGTGATCATCTCACCACTGATAATTCTGACAGGTTTGTTTTTAGAAAATAAGCTTGTTAGCTGTTAATTACATATGGTTACTGCAGTTCTATGATCGCAGGGAGATTTGTCTCAAGCAGTCATCCAGATTGGTTTGGTACATGCAATACATAAAAAAATTTGTGGGAAATAGATGAGTGATTTAGCCAATGCATCTTTTTTTATTTAACACACATATGATTACACTGTACTAGTTGTTTATGGAGCACATTAATAAAAAAGAATAGAAACTGATGAAAAAAAAAAGAAATCATCAGTGATGATAGAATCTTCATTATTGCACAATGTGTAATGCAATACTGTACAATGAAATACAATGTGTCCTCTCACTATGGATGCCTAAGTCTATGGGGGCTGTGTTTCTGTTTCTGTGGTTCTGCTGTAGTCCAAATTAGTTATTTGTTCTGTGGGTTGCAATGTCACATAACAGCAGTGTTAGTGGTTGCTAAGTTGAATTGTATTTTGGTTTCAGCTAACAAGCAACAAGTGTAATGGAACAGCAAGGTCAGCACATAACTAGCTGAGTGTTTGGAGAACAAGCCTAAAAGCCTAAGGTAGGCTAATGCTAATTAATGTTAGCAAGATTAACATTAGCTTTGGAGTTTTATCTGTAATGTGTAAGGAATGCTTTGTCTTCCACAATAAATAAGCACATTCAATGATGAAAATATAGAATCTGCAAATGAAAAATTACCAAGACAAACAATGTTCTTGCAATCAAATAATGAATATTCACTTAAAATAATGAAATGCCAACCATCAAGTAACAAATATCAAATTATGAAAAATCAAGTAATGAATACATGCATCAAGTAATAAGAACCCAATCGTCAAATAATGATTATATGCATCAAATAATAAAGACAAACAGTAAATAAGTTAAATAAATACATTTTAAAAAAGCCCACACATGAATTAACAAACAACAACCACATGTAATTTTTATGTTAAGGTGCGGGTCTACTGTTTGCCACTATAGTACATGTCTTTATTTCATTATTTAACATGGACATTCATTATTTGTTGGCTGTGACAGTATTCATTCTTTGATGTGACAGTTTATTTGACATTGTGTGTTGTTCACGTGTCAATCAAAGTTCTGCCACCACCACCTATAGTCCAAACCATCAAATATCAAATGCAGAAATGAGTTACCATCAATTATTTCAAAATGACACGGTAAATTTATTAGACCAAGTGCAGGCTGAGATAGGAAAGTTATCAGCCATACTCATTTCACTGCAGCATCTAACCACATTAACAGGTTACACTTATTTGAAGTAAGCTCCCAGTCATGCTATAGGCAGAAGCCAACCAGGGTGGAGCGTTTTTTTAAGAACTAAATGGTGGTATATCCATGGTGGTGGCAAATCAACCTCCCCCTGTACACATGACAGATGGAGCGAGAAGAGGAGCAGAAGCAAAGTGGGCAAAGACAGGAGAACTAACAACAGGAGGACTCTCTTTATATGAAGTGCAAACTCCACCCAGTTGCCATATCATTGATTGACCAGAACCCCATAAATGAGCACACCCATGTAGCAGTGAACATATGAAGGAAAGGTGCATTGCAACACTGAACACTTCCATTCTCTCACAGCTCTCCTATGGATGCAAAGCATGCCGCTTGGAGTGGAACTGTCTCCATGGTGTCCATCCATAACAGCTACACTGTTCATTCACTTGTTTGTTTCAGATATTTTTACTTTTTGAGTGAATTTTAGTCTGATAAATTTCAACAGGGTTAAAGGGAGGGTAATATAAAATATGCAACATGCAGCTCTTCAATCTAATATGGAGCTTTAGCTAGTGATGGTGTCAAGCAGGATATTTTCACTTTGCTGGACAGTTGGTTGGTCTTACCAGAGTCCAGACAATATTGTTACCCTACAAGGGGAACTAAAGCCCACCCAGCCCTAAATGATTACTGGTGAAAATACGGACCCTAAAACTCAATTTTACTGCAGTCAGTGACTTTTTGGAACTCTCAGTTATTGGTGGATGATGAAGATAGAATTCAAGAATAATACTAAATTAGAAAATCCACATTTCTAACTGGGTTTATCATCCCTTTAAGAATGTAATCTCTCTTCTTCATTACCTCTGTGAGGACAGGCTGCTGGTCTCCTCCCAGAAAGTGCACCCCCTTGAGGGCATCGGGGAGGAAGCGACCACTCCATGGCACCCAGCACAACTTCCATGAGACGAAGAGGGACACACTGAAAAGCGCCAGGCCGCAGGTGGTCACCAGCAGGGACAACAGGCTCACCGATACATCTAGAAAACAGGTGGGAGAGAAAGTGAGACAGGCTTGGTGAACAAAGCTTGGCCTTTGACTAATTTTGTAAGAAGGGCTGGCTATGTTCATTCTGTAAACCGGAAAACTGGACTCTGTACACGGAAATTGATAGAGATTATATTTCTTCATCTCATGCATCACTCAAAGAGAAAGTTTCTTCCATCCAAAGATCATTAAAATGTATCATGAATTTGAAAGAGAGACCACAATCCAAAAACTCCACTGCTCCTTGGGAAAATGCAAAAAGCACCAAATCTAAAACACCTTGCTAAAACCTAAGAACAACTACGCGAGAATAAGAGTGTTTCGGTTGATGTCTCCTTCCATCATTTGTTAATTCAAGTTTACTCCAAGTTGTGCAGAATAATTTTGCATTAATATCTGTTCGTCTGTTCAGTATCTGGTCTTCAGTGTCAGATAGGTCGGCCTGTCTTTCTGATGCCTTGGCAATCTATATTTATTTTATCAGGCTCATAAAGCAACTTTTCAAATAAAGCGAGAGAGTGAGAGAAACAGGTTATTATACATTCACTGTTGTGTAAATATCCCTTGCTTTACCACTTGTTTGTTGGTTTGTGGGACTCATTTCCAACAAGGGGGGACTTCTTAAATCAGTACGCTATCACTTATCTCCCTGTCCACTTTCCCATCTGTCCTCACTTCATCAAAAGCCTGTTAAAAGATGAAGTGGACTGGCCATATGTGTTGCACTGAATGTTTCAATATAAATGGCCCTTAATCAGAAAATAAGCAAGTACGAGGTGCTTCATAGCAATAAGAGGTCAATAGGAACTCCATAGTAACAAACTTAAACTGGTAAAGATCAGGGCTTTTCCCACAGCAATAAAGCAAAGCCATGCACAGTGCATACTATATTGAAGTATTTATTTGTGCATTCAAAGATATTGATAAAAATTGTACTTTTTGTGCAGTCAACAAATAACTCCTCCTGTATTTATTTATTTAACTATTTACTTAATTCTTTGTTTATTTACT
>OMLF01031753.1:14870-49225 GCA_900302615.1 Holocentrus rufus
AACACGGGTCAGTCGACATGGAGGGACCAGAGGCCTCAGTACAACAAGCCTGCACAGTCGCTGAAGTCACTGTAGCAGGAGGTAAAGTAAAGTATCCTGACTGTCTTTGGATTATCGCGTCTTGGCAGATACAAAGAATTGAATTTGTTTAGCCTGTTTCGCAGCAGTGGTAGTCGCGGCGCAGGGGAGTGGCGGCAGTGGTTTATTGATCGCACGGTGGAAAAATCCTTTTATCACTGAAACACCGCCAGTGATACAATACATTGAACAAAGTACAATCAGGACACTGCTGGCATGGCATTAAGACGCTCTGCTCTCTGCTTCTGCTCTGAATATCCAAGACGTAATACACCAGAGTGACAGTAAATAAGACATCAAAATGCGGTGAAACCCTTTCTTCCAATCCAGCACCACATAGACCAGCGTGAGGTTAGAGATCACCCGCTTGCACCAGATTGTACACCCCCAGGTTATTTCTATTTCTAGGACCTATGTCACTGATTTCAGACAGGGGGGCAAATGAACAGTTAAAGGAATATATATTTTCCAATTTACGGCCAGTGCAATGTATCCATCCAGATAGTTTCTGTGTGATTTGGCAAAGTTTCCAGTCTGCCACAACCTTCCCTGCCTCTTGGCACCTCAGTGGGGTTGGATGGGTATTTGTGGAGCTCAAACGGTAAAACATTTACATGTGAAAAACTCACCGGCGACAGCTCTTTCCAAAAACAGTGACATGGATTCCAGACATAATCCACAGCCCTCGGGGACGAAGAGTTTCATTGGAAACTATTTACGAAGAACTCCATCTAACTGTATTTATCTTCACCTTGTTATGTTTGTGGAAAGAGGTGCAGCTGCTGAGCTTTTCACATGTAAAGTTTTGACCGTTTGAGCTCCACAAATAAATAGACCTTATGTCTGACAAAACACTGAATACAAACCGTTGCCCAAATATGGAATTCCAGACACAAGACATTATCTCTATGGGGGACAATTCATGGAGCTTTCACATCATCATCGCTGTCTTGGACGTTTTTATCAGCACATTTATTTCAATCTTAAATGAGATTGTATCCACTGAATTCCGTTGCTGCTGCTTTCCAACCCAAATAATTATTTTGCCAACAAAAAGCGAACACTGCGGGGCTTATCAATAACCATAACCTATAACCAGCATTGCCTATTAAATCTCTTATAAATGACTAGAATGATTCTAGCTTACTGCTGAGGTCATGTTCAGGTTATTAAACTTTTTCTTTTTTTAAATATAAACAAATTTCCACATATAAATTATTTTGAAGGAATTAGAAAAAAAAAAAACATTTATTTCTCTCACAGACAGTCATTTTTTTTTGATCCAGTAGTCTCAATAATGCTAATTAGAGACAAAATGGCAAGATGATTTCTTCAAGATGATGGGCTATACTCATCCAGCCCTATTATGATGGGGTGAAAGGAGACAGGGAGGGATGTGGCAGACTGAAAACCTCACTAAATCACACAGAAAACATCTGGATGGATAGACTGCACTAAATATCTAATTTTTTTGTATTGTGGCTCAGCTACTCAACTGCTTGCAGTGTAGGTGGCGGTGCTGTATCCCAGTTTGTTTTTAACCATGCAGGTGAAGTGGCCACAAATGGGCGTGATGGAGATAAACAAGGTCTTCCCGTCTCTGGAAACACTTCCCACCGCCGTGGAGATGGCCGATCTCTCGTGGAACCAGCTGAAGTGGGGGTCGGTCCCCCAGGCCTCGCCACAAACCAGCGAGGAGTGCGAGACGTTGACGCTGACTGAGACGTGGTTCACAGCCTCTGGAATGACAGATAAATGGAAATGAAAATGAGGGTGACAGGGGTGACACGCGTCGAGGTAGAGAGGATGCAGAATGTTAAAAACCTTGGGACCGGATAGCAGCGAGCTGAGATGATGGTTAGACGTGAAGTGCTCAGCCATGGGCATTTTCCTGTTACAAAAGAGTAATAGGACTGGGCTGTCGAAGCCTGTCTAAGACAAAGAATCATGAGGATGGTTTAATACTGTCAGGAGATACTAGCTCAGTTTCTGGGACAGTAATGAGACTGGTGAGTGAGGCATAATGTTGGAGGAAGATATGATGGAGAACCATGGAAACGGAGATAACAGATATAGGGAATAGTGGAACTGACAAATTGATACAGGTAGTGTAGACAGATGAGAATGAGAGCAATGAAGCTTTTAAAGAAAAATAGGAGCTAAGTCAAGACTGAACTGGTAATCATCTGCAAGAGAGAGGGGAAAAAAGGAATGCCCAGAAACAAAGTGTAGGCAAATCTTTAGAAAATTTAAAGTGTTTCATTCAAAAAGGATATATTCACCATCGGAGAGAAATGATGCCTGCTGGCATGAAAATAAAGCACATTCATTATGGTTTATTATTAAAGTTAATGCAAGAAAGGCCAAGCCGTAGTCAATTTATAATGAAGTGTCTACGCTTTCAAAACGTCCCCAATGACTTATCCAAGACCAAATTTTTGCATAAAGCACTGTTGTAAGATTTAAAAATCATGCAGGATAGCAGTATATGTAATTATAGACCCGCTATAATAATAAATCCACTTCTCTTGTTGGCCTCCCCTTGAAACCATAAAATCTATTGGTCTCTCTAGTATTCATGCCTATTCTTTACCTATGTTATTCAGGAAAGAATATATTGAATTTCAAAATGAGTCCCTTAATTTGTTGCATATCATACCGTATTCTCTGACAATGCAATGCCCAGTGGTCTTCGCTCCCGTTTGATCTGTCACAGTCACAGCGTACACGCCACTGTCCGCTTTGGTGTACTCATCAATCTTCAGGGTCGCATCCTGCTGTTCCGAGTTCACGTGGCTGTTTGGCCTCGTACCGGCGCACTTCAGGCTTTTGCCACTGCACGTGCCCAGTGTCACTTTCTGGGGATGAGGCCCAGTCTCGTCCTCTCGTTCCCAGGTTATCATGGAGATCTCTTCGAGGGGTCCGTGCTCTATCCGGGCTTGCAGAACCAGACTAGAGCCGGGGATTACATGAACTGGTTCTTCATTCACAATGTGCACCGACATACACTGGAACCCATATGGCACTGGGAGCAGAAATTGAGATATTTGTTATTGCAGGCTTGCAGATGTTGGATGCCTCTCTAAATCTGCTTGTATATTGCTATATTTATATTCAGTTGGCCACAATGACCCTTAGTATTTTATATTCATTAGTTTTGACTTTTTGGCTTTGGGAAGCACATAGTTTGGGCAAAACAGGAAGCAAAATAAAACAATGGCTTTTCTTCAACTTCTTCCACAGTATATGGATATGTATGGCTATTTTCTATCATGCGATGTCAGACAATGATTTATAGTGCGTGACAGCCATGCCTAATGTGATATCCATCAAACTAAATTCATATCTTTAAACCTGTGTCACATCTGCAGTGGACCTGGTAAGCTTCTTTGAGTTTAACACCAGGGTATTAATCATGCAACCGCAGTGTGCTGTGGCTTGATAGAGATAAAGAACAGTGGAGATTCAAACAATGCAGTCGGCGTGCTAATGCAAGAGGCAGTTTACATGACTTTAATCTACAAGGGAGACCAATTTCCTTGCATGCAGACAGAGACCGAAGCACACCCTTGTAACCGGTTCAACTGTGTCTCCAAGGCTGCTTTGTGATATGTTTTTTTTTTTTTTTTGTCCTTGCAGTGACCTCAAAGAATAGAGGTGTGCTGTTGTTTCATCTATGCATGGATTACTACATGGCAACACGGTGGAAAAAATATATTTGTGATTTCTGCCGGCAGGCGAAAGCAATAAAACACCTGGCTTCACCAAAAAATCCTCAAGGTGTAAGATTCAACAGAAAGCCTTACACAAGAGAAGTACAGGGGCAATTCTGCAGCACAGGAACTGTTGCAGATCCATAACACCTGCTGATGCAGAGAGAGAAAGAGAGAGAGAGACAGAGAGAGAGAAAAGAATTTGTCTGTGACCTCAGTGATAACACAATATTTCCTTTCTGCACTCATTCAACAGGGGTGCCATTACGCCAAGAATAACCCCACTTGCAAAGAAAATGTGAAATTTGCAGCGAAATAACAATTAAGCCAACCTTATACCTCAGCAACACAAAAAGAGAAAAAAAATCTGTTAAAATATGGTTAAGTAACCAAAGAACAAAAAGTTTTGGCATTGCAACTTGCATTTGAGCTACAACTTGGATCAAAACAAGGAGCCAAAACAAAATTCCCCCCCAAGCACAACATCAAAACACAGAGGAAACACTGAGAGCAGTGCAGGAACAAAGACCTGCACTGCAACCTTGGAAAACATCTATAACCCGGTATTCCTGTTGCTATTTATCTTAAAGGTGGCTGGGTGAGTTTATCCCGATCTATATGCAAACTATGAAAATGTGCAAAGGAGCAAAGGCAGAGCCCCCTAGACTGGAAAGCACCTACCTTCCAAACGCTGCAGCACACAATACAGTTGAGTCAGAGCTCTTCCTCTCTACATTCACTTTCCCACAAGGTTAAGGTGCAGCACAAGTAGTCTGCGAGCAGTTTTATGGCCCAAAACAAAACAATATCGCATAAGTCTTCAAAGCATTTGCCATTGCATCACCACCAGGAGAGAAAATGAGAGTTCCTAACCTACAGTTTCTCCTTCAGGCACTAGATTGCCATGGGAGAAATTTAACTACAGATAAATGTTCGAGGACGTTCTACCTCTCCAGCCTCTTTCTCAGCTTTGCAGGTCCACTGAGAGTGAGGCACTTATTAGGCGTCACCCTGTTTTCAAGCGGTGCAATTTCCCCTTCCCCTTTCCTGTACAGTAAATGCCACGGCTTTGTGTTTTAAATAAGTGGACTTTCCATTGTAAAATCAGCACTCCTTATCATCACCCCCCTCCCCTTGTCTTCCCTCCTCCCTCTGACCTGTGCCCAAGCACATGCTGCCACAACAATGCAACATGTTCGATTGCCTGAACATGGATTTTCACACCAGTGTTGCCCTCTGATTGTAAACAGAGCTGTAGATAAAATAGAGCAGTATTCTTTTAAGGGGAAACCACTGACAATGTTGAAAATCTGTCTTTGTCCTGCAGGTTTCTTATCCAGCAGTGAGGCTTTTTGCTGTGTAGACAATCTTTCAATCTGTTTCACTGTCTGATTATTATTTCCATTTATTCCATTTATAATATGCTTTCGCAGAAATAGTGAAATATTTTTGCTGTATGCTAGAGATGGATTATACATGCATTATTCTATCATTAATTTATTATTTTTAACACTAACATTTTTCTCTCAAAACACATTAAAGGGCTTTAAACTTGTCTAAAACAAAGATATCAATTATAAATATATCTCATCCAAGAATGTTTGTTTGTGTGTGTGTGTGTGTGTGTGTGTGTCTGTGTGTGTGTGTGTGTGTGTGTGTGTGAAGAAACATGGGGATCAACAACAGGGTTTCTGCAGTGTTGTTAGCTGGAATAAGCCAGTGGGTGGCAGTAATATATCAGCTGAAAAACCCTATTTTGTCCTTACTTCACCCGCTGTTTACCTTCTTCAGCAGACAGCATCAAAAGCTTTTGGGTAATAATTCTAGTTCCATATGCAAAAACCTTAATGTCTTTTTATATTTGACATAAATCCATATCATTTACAACTGAACAAGTGGCTAAGAATAGACTGGATAAAGAAATTGTTGCCTCAGTAAACAAACACTGTAATTACACCAACTGCCTCATCAGACTGCCACTGCTGGGTTTCACTGTAGGCAGGGATGTAGTGGTAAATGAAACAGGTAGGGAAACTGGGACCTCAAGGCGTGCTCATCATATGACAAACAACCACCATTATCAACACAAATAAATTATATTCTCACAGAAACATCTGTTTAATTCCTTAACTGCTTATACATTATCTACCATTGGTGTGCTGTGTATAGTATGAATTTATCTCATAATGATTTATGTCAGCCTGTGGTTAACCCTAAGTAAAATGTTTATTATTATTATTATTAAAAGTTATGAATAAAAAAGTTGGCAAAGTAGTCCGTGGTGATAGATGCTGATGTTCCCTGAAAATGTATTAATGCACTAAATAGAATGTAAATGTAGCCTGCAGGAAGTTCATCAACTCACTTTACCTTCATTCATTATTTCAGCTCATGAATCAAATCCAGGTTCAGCTACAGGCATGTTAAAGCATTATCTATACTTTACCAGAAACATTATTTCATACAACTATTCTTACATTCATACAATTATTATTACATTTGTCCTTCAATACTTCACAATCACTAAAGATGGACAAGCAATAGAACAGAATAGAACAGGTGCAGTCTCTCTGTTTAAAGATAAATCGCCGCGGCTCCTTTAAGAGAACAGGTGTGTCTTTCACAGGTAAAAGAGAAAGAGGAAGGAGTCAGCATTGTGTTGAACAAATACAAACAGATAAGCTGTGTCATTTCCGTACAAAATGAACATGAGGGCAGAGGTAAAGCACTTTGGTAAGTGTCATATAAAAGCTTTTGTAACTGCTTTGAGAGTTTTTGAGTGTTTTTTGTCAGGTGGGAACCTGAATTCAATAGCATGCTAACACAATTAGCATAATAACTAAACACCCTGGTGCTACTTTTAATTTTCTTTCTAGGACTTTTTATTAACACAGCCCTGTCACACTTTGTAATTTTGTAAGTTTAAGATGTTTTATCTCTCCATAGACCGCCCTGACTGAGGAAATGAACCAACCTTTGCTGCTTATCTGTCTGTCATTAGCAGGTAAAACTTTCCACTGACCACTCCCCCCGTTAGAGCAAGAAAAACGTCTAAATGGTTCAAACATCCCAAGCAAGTGTGTGTTTAGAGGGCATTTAGATAGCTTACTGTGGGGCGAAAACATGGCAGGGGAGAAACTCGGCGGTATTCCAGGCACGTTTACAAAAACAATTGCATTTCGTGCACAGTCACTCCTTTAACGCTCTTAAACCTGCGTAGCTGCATTCCCGTCTGTGCACTGACTACTGAGTGATGTGCTGCCTTCAAGTGCCCGTCTGAAGCTCCTGCTTCCGAGCTCTGAAGTTGTACCGTTGTCATGCGTCCAGGCCCTTTTGGTTGGAATAAACAGCCACACAGACCCAGGAACTTTTTTCTCCCTCCCTTAAAATTACGATTATATTTTATTTTATTTTTGTTATTTTTGTTGTTGTCGAAGCTTTAAAAGTTATTTTGAAGATCAAACAGCACAGAGACTCTTTATGATGCTGCAGCAGGATGAAGAACAGCAAATTTGCATCAGGCATGTAATTGGTATTTTAATTTGTTCATTAGACAAATGTTGTTGTTTGTACATGACAACTTAAGGTTAAAATAATACTCTGCATCATTTTCATATGCATAAATATCCATTTTGCTGTCAGCTGTTGCCAATTGCTTTAACACAAAGGTGGTTCCACCCACACATGCCCTGAAACTGTTGTATATTAAATGCTATATTATATGTTGTAACTTGTTAAGTATGTAGTATCTAGTGTAGATGTAGATCTTTCCAGGCAAACATTTCCAGTTTTGAATAAAAAGCACAACCAGGACCCTGATATAGCTTACAATCATAAAATACTTCCACAATAGTTATTGTGAATAACAATGGCCACCATAGCTTAACAGAAAAATAAGAGTGCTGCATACAGAAACTCAAACATCTTCAACAGTAAATCCAAAGAAATAGACAGCTCATTACTCTGCACCTTGATAGCTAGGTGATCTGTGGAAAATGCAGTGCAAAAACAATTATTTACATGGGATGCCTAACACTGATAAAAATACATTTGTTTACCATCAGATGTCGACACAGCTTCCTCTGTCATTTCTACTTGAAGACACGTAGGGAATCACATAAAATTCTGGCTTTTTCACTCATATTTACAGCTATTTGAATTATTTTTGCCGGCAGAGCTTATAATTATAGAGTTTCCAACAGTACATGAAGGCGGCACTACTATGCTACATCATACAGGGGTGTTTCTTTACCTCTGACTCATGACTTTCTTTGTCTCTGTACCTTTGTCAACTAGGCCATCGATATTTTTAATCGGGCGCTGAAACACTTCACATATCTTTACTGTAACAGATCAGCGTGGGAACTGAATGCAATCCATCTCACTGTCGGCCCTTGTCATTTTATACTCAGCTCTGTGGTGCAGATCTTGTAAAGCCAGTCCACCGAGACCGATCAGGACCAGGACCATATTGATTTGACTCACTATAATTCATTGGCCAGAGCGGTCCTGAGTTGTCGCTTTATATGCCTGTAAGGGGTATTGAAAATTCTTCCCACTGCTGCCTGCCTTAACCTGTAATCCAAACATAAATATCCAGACAGACCGGGTGAAGTAATAGTAGAGCATCAGACAAGCAATCAAATAACAAAACACTGGACATTTTTTCCATTTTCAAACTCACTGACAGCTAAATGGACAAATGGGGTTGCAAAAGGTAAATGTTTAAACCTGCAAAATGTTTCTTTACATTAATAAGGGACTGAGGGGAAATTGCCTATGCTCCACTGATTCAGCAAATTTTGACAAGACAGGCTGACAAAGAACACAAAATACATGTTTAGACTTGGATCACTTAAAATCCAGAAAATGTGGTTTGAAATCTACAAGTGAGGGAAGAGTGTGTACCTTGCTAATGGGTTTTTTCCCCCTGAGCTCGGTCTGTGTGTATACCTATAGCTTTCCCTCTTTCTCCGTAATTCCACTTTGATAACTTCAGCTTTTTTTTGTCTGTTTCCTAATTCCTTTCAAAACCTCTTCAGTCCTGCCTGCTGATGTGCTGGCCCAGGGCCCGGTTCGGATTGAGTTTCAGACTGACCCTTTGCTGGTTCAGACCAGCACCACCTCAGTCTTCACGGTGCTGACTGTGTCTGATATCGTATCCATCACATGGAAGAACCAAGGGGACACCGTCCTGGGAGTGTGGTCTGGAAATAATGCAGTGGTTAACCCCGTGCCGGGGTTCGAGGGCAGGATCACCATCACTGCCACCCAGCTCCGCATCAGTGACGCCCAGCTCCGAGATGCAGGAAACTACACGGTGGAGGTGAACCCCTTAGCTACCACGGGCTTCAGCAGCAACTCCAGATCGATACGGCTGAGGGTGTTTGGTAAGAGATAAATGAATGTGGCCGTGCGTCCTCTTTGGAGGCAGAGAGGGCGGGACGCAAGAGGGGCAGTGGAGTCTGTGGAAGAGAGGAGTTTGGGGGGAGCGGTGATATTAAGGAGGAACAGAAGGGAGTGAAGAGAAGAGAGGGAGGAGTGGAGAAGTGAGAGAATGAGTCAGGGAGGTATAATGAAATTAGTGACCCATGGTAGGCGAGGTAAAATTAATGAAAAAGGAGGAGGGAGTGAAGCTACTGGCTCAGGGCTTTATGCTAATTGAAACTAATTTCATATTCAGCACTCATGCTCTTAGATGTTTGATATTACACATACCAGACCAACTGTATCTCTGATAAAACCTGAGTAGTTAAGCGTTTTTTTTTTTTTCTTTCTCCCTTTTACATACCAGTCATCAGCCCACGCTGGAGGGATGACTTTGCACAGCCTTGCTCATCCCCCATTAGCTCCAGTTCTGCTTCGGTATTTAATAGGCAACAGTGCAGCCTGGTTGCTAGAGTCTGTCCTGTGTTTCCGAAAGGTCACAGGTTCCAATCCTGCAACAGCCAGTTCCCGTTCTTTAACCATCGCGGGTCTTTTTGAAAGTGTCCTTGAGCAAGACACTTAACCCCTATCTGGTCACTCACAACTCACACACTCTAGATAAAAGCTAAAAGACCTAAAATGTGAGTGTATTGCAGCTTAGTCACAGGCTTTACCAAGAGGAAAAGCTGCAGAATGGAGCAGCAAAGTGAGAAGTGATTAGAGCTATTCGACAGGTCCCTGTGTGTCTTTTGTTTTGTTTTGTTTTTTTGCCGGTGCTAAGACTGTTCTTTTTAGTCACAGCCTCTCCGGTACACCCCCCCACCCACGAAACACACACACACAGACACTTCTCCCTCTCCAATTATTTAACTTAGGCTGTCCGCCAAGTGGCATCTCAGCTACCATTCGTACCGTCTGCCCTTTTATTCACCATCTGTGCCTGTATCTGAATCCTATCCCTCTCTCAACCCTCACTTGCTTTGATTATACCAAATTAGCCTCAGCAGAAAACATAAAACTGCCCTCTATTGTACTGTCACTCCAACTTTTGAAGTGTGCTCTCTCATGCTCTGATGCAAGATAATGCAGGCTATACATAATGGCACCTTCACAAACCTTTTCTGGGCAATTCTGCCAGCTCTTTGGCGGAGTCTTTATTTTCTGCTCTCTCCCTTTTAGTTCCAGTGGCCGGGGTGAGCCTGAGCGTTCCCTCAGTGGCTGCGGAGGGGAGAATTGTGAGTCTGAACTGTACTTGGACGGCTGGAACAGAGACTGCAGTCCAGTGGGGTAAAGAGGGCGTGACCATCAGTGGCGACTCCAGGATCACCATCTCAGCTGGCTCACTGGTCTTCAACCCAGCCAGGCGGAGTGACGCCGGCGAATACACGTGTACCGTCAGCAACCCCGTCAGCGCCCGCGCGGCCACTCAGAGCCTCACGGTCTTCTGTGAGTTAGCATGCATCAAAACAAGCGTCAGCTAATTCTGTGGAGCCGTTGCAAATGGCAATAGCTTAACTTCTCATCCACCATTGCATATTGTGTTGCATACAGTATGCTTTATTGCTCTATCCCAGCTTCTGCTGAGTGCCTCCAGGCAGTCTATAATTACACTGATGAGAATATGATGACATTATTGGCCTTATTGTTTACAGTATCACCTTGTTATTGTATAATGGTTTAGAAGCATGAGGCATTTTGAATTACCCATACTGCGATCTGTTGTTCTCTAGCTCAGTGGGTAAAGCATGGCATTAACTCTACCATGCTAATAGGTGAGGGACTCCATTCCTACAGCGGGAACCCATGCAATGAATGCACTTATGGTACTGGAAGACACTTTTGAAAAGGGAAAAACAGTCCGCTAATTGGGATCTGCATTCGAGCGCAGCGCTCCCATTCAGGTTATTGCTGTGTTGTCCTGATCACATCTGAAGGGTGTAGTGCTTAATCTTTTTTCATGGTTTGAGTTGTGCCTTGGTTTTTAGACCACGGTTCTGTTTGTATCACAGTAATTTAAACATACACCAACAATTCAACACAAAATGAATGAGGCTTTTCCCAGTATGTAGCAATGTAGGAGTGTCCCGATGGATCACCATGTAGAGCACGTACCACATGCTACAGCAGCATGGGTTTGATTCTGGCCCATGCTCTTTGCTGCATGTAATTCCCTCTCTCTCTGCCGTGTATTTCTCCAGTATAACCACCCAATAAAACAGAAATGCCCCAAAATAGAATCTTAAAAAAGCAAAAGATTGTGCAATTTATCAACAGAATACATTGAATGAAGCTTATGGAAAAGTCTGTTAAACATGTCTGTTGTTATTAATGAAAATCCATGTTGAATGTTCTAGATTACGAACGTGTTCGCTGTAATTTTGCATCATGCTCAAAAAAAGTATGTGCAAGAGCTGTGGTGAGAAAATATATTTCGGTAAACCAAAGATGCAGAACAGTTTTGGTACAAAATCGTTACACCCTATCACATCCCTGATATCACATAACACCCCAGTGACTTCACCACCCCATCCTCCGACATCTAAGCCAGGTTTCTACATCCTGTAGGCACTGAAGGTAATTTGTTGCCCAAAGGATAACCACATCAGATCCCAAGAACTGGAACGTTTCCACTCCGTTGCCGCCCATGCCAACAACGTACACGCTCATGGTACTGTAAGGCATGTTGGTTTCGATCTGTCAGTTCCTGTAGCTGTGGAAGTGGCCCTACCCGAGAGCAGAATTCATTTGCGCAGACTGGGTGAATCTGTTGTGTCTCAGTTAGTGGGAATGAGATGATCTTCTCAATTGGAGCCCCTTTGTGATTCAGGCTAATGAGAAGAGTTTGTTTTTTCTTAAAAATACTGCCTATTTAGCCTGATATACAAATCAATGTACTTTTTAAATGATAGTAGGCCAATTAAATCCTTATTATGCAAAAAAGCCCTGCAGAGTTGATGGTATATGCATTAGAAATATTAAATAATAAACTTGAAGTAGCATTTTTTCCCCAAAATGGGCGTATCAGCATTTTGGAAAGGACATCTTCATATATTGTACTTGGCAAATTGGGTGACCGTGATGTTGATATTCATGTCCTCTTGTCTTCACCAAACCAGATGGCCCTGACACCCCTGTGTTGACCAAGAACACCCCGCCAGACTGCGTGGGGCCAGGGGACGCTGAGGTAGGACAGACGGTGCGACTCACCTGTTTGTCTGACTCACTGCCACCCGCCCTCTTCTCATGGCAACACGACGGACAGCCCATTGCGTCCAGCCAGCCGGACAGCGGGGCGCTCATCCTCCAGACTTTCTCGGCTAATCAGAGCGGCCTGTACACCTGCGTGGCCAGGAACGGCATCACGGGAGAGACGTCAGAGCAGCGGACAGACTTGGCCATTGTAGGTGAGTTATGGTGGGCGCCGACCTCTCTGTGACTGATAATGATGATGGTTAGGTTTGGACTCCATCCCTGTATCTGTCTTAGCGACAGGAGAGGGACGCGGTGCATCCCAGGAGATTGATCTGGTGAAAATGTGGTCAGAGTCAAAGTCGTTCTGTGACTTTCAGACAGCCTCCCCTCTCTTTACTTTCATCTCTTCTCTCTGTCTCTCCCTCTGCTCTTACTCCGTCATCCTTTTTTAGAATCTCTCTGCTCTCCTTTTTCCTTTTTTTCCCCTCCCTTTTACTCCTCCAGTCTGTCTCCGCTCCAGACTCATTATCTTTATTAATTCTCCCTCCTGGCATCATTTTTTTTCTGTCTCAGGAACATGTCTCAGTGCAGGGGAAGTGGCGGCGATTGTGATTTGCTCTTTGATTCTGCTGATCTTAATCATCGCAGCCATCGTGGCCATTGTGCTATGTGTGCGGAGGAGGCGGGGTAAGTGTGTGTATGCAATCGTGCTTCTTTATTTCTCTGCTTATGGCTGCATGTTTTTTTATTTACACCAGTCAGTTTTTTTTTTTTTTTTGGCACACAGTATAAAATGCTTGTGTTTATCTCTGTTGGTAGCCAATGTCTGGAAGAGTCTATACTTTACATAATGAGACGGGCAAGTTTGCTTGCACTCAAGTGATATTTATTGGTGTAATATCTATTACTACAGCAGGGCAGAGACAAAGGGATTCTATGGGATTGCAGAAGACCGAACCAAATCCCAGGCTTATAGTAAGACACTGTAATGTTTACATATAATCCACTATTGATCTGTCTTTTTATCTTGTCCATGTGATGGTGCTAAAGAGCTTTTCACAACTCACCCCCCCCTTCCTGCCCCCCTCCATCTTTTTCTGTCTATCTGTCTCCCTCTCTCCCTCTATTTTTCCCCTGCTCCCATTAAGCCACCAGATCCACCGCCTCATGTTGCAAGGGATTTGGGCCAAGGTCCCCATCCACCCCTCCTTGACTTGAACACACACACACGCCGGCCTAACCACTTATACACACTCCCACAAGGAGGCCATGGGAACCCACACACATTGCCACGGAACAGCCTGCGTGACTCAAACACACACCAACACAATGGCCATATCGACACAAATGGGCTCCCACACAATGCCATTCACAACAGCAATTCATACCCACACAATGGCATAGACAACCCAGCTTTCACACACACTGTTTCTCAAAATGCAAACGCGCCGCGACACACGCAGCAGCAAAATCCTAACATTCTTATACAGGCTGGCACTGCACAGGGTGGTGCCCAGCCCCCGATGGTCCACGTCAACCTTAACCCTCTGCCGCAAAACGCCCAGCAAAATAACAATGCACAAATGCCTGTTGTACATGTCAATCTTAATTCATATCCAACTAATGACCAGCCGACGCAACAAGGCAGCTCAGCGTTGCCTCTTACCAGTACAGCCGATAATAGTGCCTCGCAAAACCTGATACGAACTGGGCAATCGTACACAAATCCCAGAATGCAAAGGAGTCTTTCCCGGCAGAATGGTCACGTAGACTCAGGTCCTCCAACATCTTCCCGACTCATCCCTGTTGGATACACACTCCACGACAATCATAATACTGCCCAGCGAAATGCCAACACGCAGACCTACCAGCAAGACCCAGTGCCAAATACCAGATCTGGGCACACCATGGCAGTGTCACGTGACGCCTCAGCAGCTGCCAGCTCCCGCCGCCGACAGATGCCGTGGGATCGCCTCAGAGGGACACCAGCGTATCCCAACGGCACGGTTCAAAGAGGACACACATCACCTAACTCCACATCCGAGACTACAGACTACACTACCCAGCCTTCCACAAGTCAGACACCAAACAGAGCTCGGCCTGCAGCGCAGAGCCAAAATACCTCACGGAGCAGAGCTGCACCCCTACAGGATTCACAGTCAGTGGCCAGACAGACTGTTTCTTCCACTCTTGCAACCGACCTCCAAGGCCAAAACACTCACAGCATGACACAGCTTGAGGCTACACACCAAACACACAGAAACCCTCGTTCACAAAGGGAGAGCGCTCAGCAAGACATCAGAGGCCTGCCTGGTAGCCAGACTGCCTCCAGGCAAGTAGCCGTACACAGCAATACCCCCCAGGCGCTGCCTCTCGTGAGCCACCAGGCCTCTGTAGGTCAAGTCGCTGTGTCGCAAAGACCTATGACACAACGGGGACCAACTTCACCACAGGGTCCAGATACAAGAGCACTGGCTGATCCTAATCACCTCCCACAGGCGCACATGGCCCAGCAACACAGAGCAGCGCCGAGACAGACAGCACCACAAGGCTCGGGCACACAGACGCAGCCTGGCATACAGAGTGCCAATCAGCCCAGCCAAGGAGGCGCTGCTCCAGTCCCACACCCTTCTGCCCAGCCTAATCCCCATAACCTCACCCAGGCTGCTCTTCAAATGCACACACAGAGAGCCCAAGTCTTCCAAAATCGCAACCAGCAGACCCAGAACGCCCTGCTTCACCCCGGACCACAAGCCCCAGCTCCCGTTCCTCAGGCCCATCATCCGCCGCCGCCGCCTCCTCCTGTCATCCCCTTTGCTAAGTTCAAGACCCTCCCCAGGGAACGGACTCACCACAATTCCCCAACCAGGGCCCCTCGGCACCCTGTGAACGTCCCCCGAGCTCAGCGACACCTCGAAATTGTTCAGCGCATGAGAGCTCGCCGCAATTTTGCCAACATGCATACCAGCCCACAGCGGCGCCGTGAAAAAGCCTTCATGGATGCACACATACGTGCCCGTGCCCGTGCCCAAGGCCACGGGCATCCTGCCCACTTCACCCACGCAGGCCAGGTGAGTGAGACACAACATGATAGTTGGAAACTGTAGCCAACAGATGCCATATGCTTATTGATGTTGCAGATTTCCGCCACATGGCTCTCTATCTCAGATGTGCGTTTATGTCTGTCATTTCGTGTCATGTTTCCTGTCTCCTTGCATGCAGGGGAAGATGTGCAGTCTTATAGGGCCTATTGTACCTGTTTGGTCTCCCTGACAGTTTTTTGTCTGTACTATGCATTTCTTGGGGGATGCTTGACAGCAGCTTTTAGTGGGGCTTGCATTTTTTTTTTCTTTCCCCGTTTTTGATTGACAGGCTTCTCCCACCATAAAAATGTATTTATTTTTAAGAATATTTGTGACATTGTGGCAGTTTTAAGAGTAGAATTGTGTGTCAGTGGTGCTTCTTATACATGACATGTTGGCAATGAAGGGCTTGTTCTGTCTCTCCAACAACAGGCTCACAGAGGGAGACCAAGACGATGACAGATGTCAGCGTCCTACATTCTACAACCAGCACACACCCACCGACACAAACAAACAGCTGACAGACATGATCCAGTTTAACACCAAGCAAGACTGACTGCACAAGGTTTCCTGCTCCCTAACAGTCTTGCATTGAGCCTTAAAATTGTTATTTTGTTGTAAAATAAATGACTGTATCTCCCAAGGAGATGAGAAAATCTCTTGCTTATTGAATATAGTCCAGCTCTTCTAGAAACAAGTGACAAATTATCTTGAAATGTGGAATGATTTGCTCTGTTGCTCTTAAACCAGTAGTTCTCACTTGTTTCACAAAAAATGCAATTTTTAGACGCAATAAGTGTCCTTTTTGACATTGCTATAACAGACTGACATATTGTAACACAGTAGTGATTCAGTCCCTATCCAGTTCATTAAAACTTTCACAATTGACTACACTTGGGTTACCGGAAGCACCAACAGTGCTTTGCTGGAATAAACAGTAGTTCGCATGAGCAGTGACGGCCAAAACAGTAAAACAAAGACTGGTACCTACTGATACTCAAAGGTCATCAACAGAAAATTCGAGGAAAAAGACGACAGTACAGGTACACTAATCTGTGGGAGGTGCAGTGCAAAAAACACTACAGCAATGACCACTTTAGCACCAAAGAGACTTGATTTTGCCTCTAACAACGCCTCATACTCTCAACCACACAAATGCATATGTGGTTAACCAGAGCCAGAGCAGGCCCACGTTATTTACTGAGTTATTTTGGCTTCTGAAGTCATGCATCAGACTTTGCCAGGGTTTGGTCTCCTCAGTGCCGACAGGTTCAGTGATCCATAACTCCTGACCAAGGCTACTGTACATCCCTTCATCCTCTCCTTCATTGTATCTAAGCAACACCAGCTCGACAAGACACACTTGAGATGTTTCTATGAATATCTTTGTTGTTCATGTGAATAGACCTAACAATGAGAGTAAATGAGAATGGACCCTGGATGAATTCAGACAGATTGGATAGACTTGGCCCCTGGGAACTGTGAAAATTATCAAAGAAGAAATTAACAGTAGCGGTGGTCTTTATTTACACGGAACTATTTATTTTGCGCCTTCTGTTTACAGATGCCTCTCTTGACACTTCTCAATTAAGGGGATTCGCCTCAGCGGCGCTCGGAAGTAATGCTCAGCTAACTATGAAGGGGATCCCACGAATGGATGGGCGCTTATTAATTAAAGGCTTTTATGTGACTTAAATGACTTGGAAAATAATCACACCCATGCACGAATGAGGTCAGCGCAAAGAGCTGAGCTGCCACACTTTCCCCTGAAAAAGAACAGTGTAACAATTTGCTCAGGGACTTAAGAGTCTCCACTGGGTCATGGATAGCATATTTAAATTATGTCTGTTATGGAATGTCATTAACTTTGATTATGTATTTATTGGTTTTTATTTTTTTTAAAACTCAGGTATGTAGTGGTGGGCATTGATTGGTGTATTGATATCAAGTGCTACGACCCAAATTCAGATGGAAACTGATTTCAGAAAACCTCAGTTCAACTTATTAAAAAGATTTTTCACAGGAACACAGATGGTTCCCCTTCTCCTCTGATCAGACTCGTACACTCAAAACTGGGAAATTCTGAGGTATTTTGGATAGCTTAGTTAATTACAGCACCTTGAAATTAGGCTGATTAGCAGTACAGCACTGATGATTAGTATTGTTCCGCACTGAAAAACAAACATTACAAACTGGTAGCAACATTTTTGACTCCAACCAACCTTGTGCAGTGAGGAAATGCCAAAATTATTCCACTGCCTTGTAAAATAGCACTGGGAAACTAATGCGTTTAAATATTGTATTGGCTAAATGCAACTGATATTAATACATATTTTCCATATCCATGCCCACCGCCACAGGTATTTGTCTTTGCTTCTCAGGGAGATTTTGTATATTGCTTGCACTGGAATAATTGGCTAAAGCCTCCATTTTAATAATGATAATAAAGCTTTCTTATTATTATGCATGGCTGTGTATAAACTTGGTCGAGCCTGTTGGTGTACAACTCAAAAAAACAATGTTTTACTTCAATGTGTAGGCTTTTCCATTTCCTCCACAGAGGAAATCACATGCACAGGCTTCACACAGCCTGAATGCAAAGTGAGAAATTCGTTTTGCCTCGACTTGCAAAATGCAGTTTTCCAAAAACGAGGATCCTTTGATTAACAGTACAAAATTCCTTCTTACCTGTGTTGGCACTTAGTAATTCAGACTACGAAAGCACCTATTTATTTTGGTGTGTCTCTGAATCACAGAGTTGTTTGCAGTCTGAACATATTTCTGTTCACAGTGTCTATAGTGCTAATTATGCATAGCGCCTGTGTATACAGAGTGCTGTTGTTGATTCTCCTCAGCTAAATCTGTTCCTCCAGCTTGTTGTGGAGGTGCAGAGTGCGTGTTTGGATCACAGCTCCATCAGTCTCCCAATCCCCAGCTCCCACTTGTGCGTCACCTCTGATGAACAATCCTGCTGCTCACTATTGGAGACACTTCATGGTGGTCTAGTGCTGTAATGAGTGGAGATGAAGTGCATTTGAGAACCTGATACTAGAAAAGTTTATGGCATTGCCTGCTGGTTCCAGGTGAAAGCGGTGATTTATGAAAAGTTTGGTGCATTTTATTTTTTTTTTACAAGTGCAACACTGTGTATACTTATGCATATACTCCGTCTGCTGCCTTGTAAGTGGCTTACTTTGTTTATAGTATAAACAATAGAAACTACAAGACATGCTGTGGTCTTAAAATATACGCGGTAAACCTCAAGCAGTGATGTGGCTACCTTTCCTGGGCCAATTTGCATGTAAATCTGCCCGTGTTGTTTTAGTATACCGATTTACCAAGATTTACTGTGACTGCTGCAAGTAATTGTAATTGTTTATGCATCCCTTTGGAGGCATAAATTAAAGGCAAACATAATTCAAGTGTGGTGTGTGTGTGCAAATGGTGCAATTTTTTTTTGTATTGATGAATGCTTGCAGGGTGTGTGTGTGTGTGCATGTGTGTGTCAGCAGTACCCACACCCGGCTTTCTTGGCTCAAGTGTGCAGCCAGTGTTGATTTTACTTCCGCAGCAGACCTACACACGTAAGCTTAATACCACAAGATGTCCAGTATTGTCTTAGCTCCAGTTCTGATTCTAATTCAGTCGTGTCCATATGTGTGCGTCTTAAGAGTCCATATAAAATTTGATCCAATCCTCCGACACCTTTAAGTTGTCGACATCTTTCCTTGTCGTTTACGCTCTGTACACAATCAGATTTTTCCGAGCCCCAAAAGAAAGGGTCAAATGTGTGAGGCCTCATAAATAGGGTTCAACTGATATGGGCTGATAAAAGCCAATGCTGATTAAGATCTTTATTTATTATTTATTTTCTATTTTGTTTAACTGAAGCTACAGATAGCCAATATTTTTTGCCATCATTCAGTATCTTTAAATTTGATAATTACTATGGACAAAATGAACAGGAAAACTGTTGCTTGAGTAAATAACTTTTTAATGAAAGATTTGAATAAAAATGAACAAAGAGATTATTGCAGATGCAAAATAAAAAGATGACAAGTTAATTTTTTTTAGAAAAAGGACTGGAGAATAACTTCTTTGATATCGGAGATGGACCAAAACATGAACACGCCAATATCCAATATTCAACAAATGGCAGATATTGGCTCATAAATTGGTCCAGTCCTACTCATAATCTCATTTGTTACTGTACCCTAATGCTCAATAACATTAGACTGCATGACAAAATCCTGTGTCCATCCCTGCTGAGGTGCCCTTGAGCAAGATGCTGAAGCCCTTCCTGCTGCGAGGGACACCGTTCATGTCAACACTGGCTGTGCTCTGCCCCCCTTTAGTGACACGGTGCATGTTTATGAGCCTCAGAGGAATCTGCAGTGAAACAAAGTCACGATTTTTTCGAGATGTTTTCAAAAAAAAAAGTCAACATTTCAAAGTGTGTCAGCGTGACCTTGGTTGCGGCCTCAGCCCGTGCAACAGCCATCTATCCCATCGCGATGCCCTTGAGAAGCACGGCGAATCCCCACCTGCTCACTCATTGTAAATTGCTCCAGATAGGACTGTCTGAAATGTAAGTCTTAAGCCGTAACAACTGGAACAGCCAGAGAATCTGTGCCGTATCATCCCACAAGAGGGAGCCAAGTGAGAGGATTTTTGAGGTTGTCTATTGATCACTTCCCCCCCTTTTTCTCCTTAAGGCTTTCACCATCTGTGCAGCTTTGGTGGGCTGATGAAATTAAAATACAAGCCAAAGGCAAAGTTATTCTTGTCTGCAGTCCAGCAGACAAATAACATAGAGAAAAAAACCATTCTGCAGTGTGCAACAACAAGGAAATCCTCAGTTGTCACAGGCTTGTTTAAAGATGCTTACAGGAATAAACAGAATAACTGGGTAGCAAGCATGAGCAGCAACAGCTACCATGGCTGAATAAAGACTGCTGGCTTGGATAATTCAAACACAATGCCAGTTATAAAGCTGTATTTTTTTTTAATTATTATTATTTGTTGCTTCATATGAGTAAATCTGCACATGCCATATGTTTTCCCAAATAAGACTCTTCCAGACAAGAGGAGAACTTGAGCACTTATTCAACAGTTTGAAGCCTTTTCAGTTCCACTCAACATCCTCTGAGGCTTTTAAAATCAATACTGATAACAAAAATTAGTATGACAAAGATAGGTACACGGCCCTATTCACAGATGAGTTTCCCCTGTATAGCAGAGGCCCATTTCCTTTTGTTTAAAGAGCCAGCGCTTAGAATTATCAAGTTTACTATCAAAAGCATCTAAATTAGAAGTGCTGACAGGCAGAACTGCAAGAGCAACTGATATTGTTCCTGAACAAAAACTTCCCTAAAGATGACAGTTACAAAGCTTTATAAAGGAAACAGCTCTTCACAGTCAGATATTGATTGGAACCGCAGGGGATCAAACCAAATGCCCAAAAGATACTTTTCATTCACACAAGCCGTGGCAGAAAATTAGAAGAAATGGGTGTTTCTTCAAATTGCGGTGCAGATAGTTCTCATCATGAAGCCTTGTGCTGCAGCTGCACACTATCTGATATCAGAAAATGGATAATGAATCTGGAAAATACACAAAACTATGGTAGCATATTGCTGTCACGTTGAAAAAAAAAATTGGTCTAGTTTCTCCTCACAACAAACTTTGCACATTATAATGAAATCTTATATGAGATATTTTTCTTGTTATAACAAAATATGTTCATGTGACGACATATTTTGTCTTCATATCAACTTATCCCATTATTCTAAGAAACTTTAACTTTAATTCCAACTTATCGTAACAAACCTTCTTGTTATAATGTTTAAGTACATAAAGTTATCTATATAAATTTCAACTTATAATGAGATACTGAGACGATTTTTTTTGGTCAATGTGGCAGATAGAAAACAGTTAAAAGATTTGTGCATCAAGAAAAATACATAAATGGGGGGGAAATGGCAGTATTCTCGCACAATTTATCATTTTTATGTCAACATTTTCAAAAGTCTACTTTCATATGTCATTGTTCATCTTTTCTGTCTGCAGTGCATCTCATATCCCGGGTGGTGCCTTTTGTTTCACTTTTATATTTAACTTCAACCTTCAACTTATCTGAAGCTCAGATGACAGATGACTACGGGTCAATAAACACCTCCAACAGCACAGTCACTTTACACTCGAAAGAGCAGCACGACAGTAAAGAATGACCTCTCTTTATGCTCTAATGTTTGCTAATAAAAGGAAGGTGGATTACTTAATGACTGCATTATAAATACGTAATATTCAAAGCAGGAAATAGGATTGTGACAGGGGTGATTCTTCTGGGAGGGGAAAAAAATGGATGGATGATACGTCAGCAAACCCACACACAAACACCTAAACACCCCTCAGTGTTTTGCAGAGCCATCTAAGGCTTATCACTGCACACACACACACACAAACACACACACACCTACCTTACAGCAGCAGTAGACAGCAGACATAAGAACCACAACATACCAACAAGGGATCAGAGGCAGCAGACAAACCCGTCAGATGACTCTTGATAAACCGAGCGTGTCTTGCTCCGCGCTGTTCACCAAGTTTTGCAGATAATTATGGGAGGAGATAAAGAACAGAGCGATGTAATTATCACTTTGCTTCATCTATCAGCTCGGCCCGGGCCCACTGTATCGGCACAAATGTCAGGGGAGGCAGCGAACGTGGCGACAGGGCCCTGATTAAACGGGCTGGCAGCTTTCCATCTGACGCGGTGTGTCTGCTGCGAGGACAAGTGTCACCGTGCTCGCGGCTCACCCACATACCTTTATCATAAGGCCCCCAGAGGAGCTTTAAATACCCCACTGGACATGAGGCTGTGCTCTGCCATTAGCTTGATTTATATATGCATGACACCGGCTGGATAGATTTCATGCACTCCTCGATTGATTGTGCAATTAAGGCCTAGTGTTTGTGAGAGATTTTTGTCTAGAGACCAGGGTGCACACAATCACCCTCATCCTCTGTTATATTTGATTATTGGAGTGGAATGGGACACAACCTGATTTTTGACAGCGTGATCCAGATGCACGATTAAAAATGGGACTTGAAAATGTTTTGCGCTGATCCTCCATAATGTGTCTCATTGGAAGAGGCTCCTTTTGTGTGTGTGTGTATACACCTGTCCCCTTTTAAATATGTGGCCTAGGTGTGAGTGTGTTATTTGATATGGATGTGTTGACCTATTTTTTGGGGGGGGTCTTGTACCTCAGTTTGCAGCTTTTTTTTTTACACCCCAAAATAGGAATTGAGGACAGTTTTGATTTACAAATTAGTCAGCTTACCTCACTAACAGTAATTCGATAGTCGGCTCTGTTTGCAGAATCAGGTCAAGTCAGATTTATTTGTGCAGCTCCTCATTACAGTTACAGTGTAAAACGACTCCGCGTGGCCATATTCTAAGACGATTAATGACAAATACAAAGCATAAAAAAGAAAAACAACACCCCTCAACCTTAGACCCTTCATGAAAAGCCCCCAGGGAAAACACAACATGGAGGAAGCCCTTGGCCTTGCAGAGACAGATCCACCTATTAGCATGGTCAGGCACACAATGTGTGCTTTTAGAGGTGAATCAAAGATTAAATGCGGTTAACAAAATGGAATTCAAACACAACAGGCTGAATATGAATGCTCGGGTCGCCGCCGTAATCCGGCGTGGAGACATCAAGCCCGCGTCTGGCCACTGTCGCCATCAAGGTCATGATGACATCCAGAGACATCAATGCCATCTTGGTCGCCACAGAGCTCCGTCGCCAATCAAATCAAATCAAAGGGAATCAAAGGGGCTGCGGCAAAAGAGACTAGATGTGCTATCAAGGGCTGCACATTGAAGCCTTGATGATAACGGGGAGCGTGTGGAAACCGGGTTTTAATGTGAGTCCCAACATATTTTTTTGCTTATTTTCATGGCACTGTATGATGCAAAATGTGGCCCAGAAGAGGCTTGGAATATCTCATCCCTACCAAATGCCATTGGTGTACCATGTGACCCCATGTTAAGTAGGACTTTGGGGACCTTAAAGGTAACAGTGACATTTACAAATTTTGGCAAGGTTTGCTCGAGTAAAATTGCTCACTATCATATAGTTTTGAACAGCTTTTGATAAGGACAACATTTTCTAGGGGGTATTGAAGGTCTTTAAGAAATGACATTTTTGTTGACCTAAAAAAAATGTTGTTTGTCCTATCAGCCACAAAACATCTTCAAAGACTTGGTTGAGGAGGCAAATAAAGCTCCTCAAAGCTGGAAAACACCACAGTATAAAGTCTTAAATGTTCATGTTTGTATTCAGTATTTGAAACAGGAAGTCTTCTTGTATTTAAACCGCAATCATACACATCTTCGGAATTTGGCAAGGTGCTCCATGTGGTTATTGTGGTCTGGGATTCATCGGTATGCTAATTAAATGGGTAATTAATAGGCAGAAACACTTAAGCACTTTTGGATGTGATTTTTAAATGGTCGATACCTGTCTGACGTTGACTAATGTTTGAATGCTTTTTATCTAAAAAAGCAGCATAATGTTCATATAGTTAATGATGCACAACCAAAGGAGGAACAAATTATATAGTAAACTTAAATCATCTTGATATTTAAACAGGTTTTCATAACATCATGCACAAGCTTATATGGAGTGTACCCACCTCTTTTTCTGGCAATTTTGAGTGGACCCATTTATCAGTGTAATATCCATAGAAGACAGTATGCCCACTTCCTCCAAAGTGATTTACCCAGTTTCTTAGTAATATAATCAACAACTATCACTGCAGCCCTGCATGCAGCAAACTACTTCTGCTCTCCTTTGATCTTTGAATGCGTTTGGAAATGGTTCTTGTCAACTTTGTGCAACAAATATATTGAAACAAATTTCTGAATACTTTTTTTTTTTTAGCAGTGGCAGTCCTCCCACCTTTTAGTAATTATTTTTTATTTAGAGAAGCAGAGGGGGGACTTAAATATTAAACAGTCTGTTGCACTTTAGTTTGAATTTAACTGTATTTGTCAGCTCTATCTATATATTTAGTGACACAAATTAGAGATTGAAAATCATATTTGGTGGATGAGCAGCAATTCTTGTTATTAGACTTATTTGCGGTGTGTTATAGAGTGTTATTGGTGTGAGGTTGTCAGCAAATTGACTTATCTGTTACCCTATTTCCTCTTGGGGCTCATTAAAGTTTCATCTGATCTTAACGCTGAAAAACAGTTGTGTTTTAACTCTCCTTTCTATTGCGCTGCCAAGATATTAAAGGGGTATGCTCTGTGCATTTGTACTGAACAATGTCACCCTCTAATCACAAGAACGGCAACTTTAAAGTTTCATTGACCTTCATGAATGAGTGTGATGTCTCCGTCTCATGGCCACGGTCCAAACGGGCCTCTTTTTATCTCGCCAATCACCCGCTGTTTGACAAAGCCATTGATTTAACTCTCTTTTGCTCCTGTAATGAGATGTATTATAAGTGCAACCCTTTTTGATCTTGCAAGAAGTGTTTATCTTCATGATCCAAGCTCCTGGTCTGAGGATCAGAAGCTTTCCAACATCTTGGCTTACCACAAATACAATTCTCTATATCTATCACTTTTTGCAGCTGTACGATGATGGTTAAAGCATTGAACTAGCTAAAAAAATGCTGTAATCAAATCTGTGAGTAATACTTGATTAATTGTGGTAGGTGTGGTAAAAAAAAATACCCAGAACTAACAATTTTGGTAATCAGGAGGCTGATTGTAAATTTAGAGTAGGAAAACAATGGAGACCTGCTTTCAAATAAAGGCCATGTAATAGATGGGTAAGCAGCAGCCACAGTTCAACAAGCCCTGCAAACAATCAACAAGCTCTTTCCTGTTATGCATATTCAACGTTTTCAGGCGATGACGTGAGAGCCTCAAAGCGGCGTGAACGTGTATTGTATGACTTTGTACTTTCGGACCATCTCAAAAACACATTTAGACACAGATACCGCACCTTCAATATCAGCTCTGTTTTTACAAGCTCTCCACCAGTTCCCAGCAACCCTAGATAACCCAATAAAAGCCCTTAGCTGAATCCATTGTACATGTGTATGATTTGGCCTCATTCCCACCAGTGGGATAAGTTTGAAATATCTGCAACATTGTCCATATCCTTCAGCTATGTTCCCTGCAGTATCTTGAGAGTTAATCTCAGTTTCTATATTTAAAAAGCCTGCACGAGGCAGACTGTTACCACTTGTTGATTGCTGAAATATTTATTACATATGTCTGACGACGAGAATACAATACACATCACTGTAAAAGGGGAGTGTACAAGAATGTCATATTGGTATTGCTGTATAAAAGGAATTGATGTGATCACAGTAAAAGTGTTTAGTTGGTATGGGAAGGGAGCCAGGGCCTGAAAATCTATTTTGCCTTCATGGATTTCATACTGTAGTCTATTTTTGCTTACAAATTCCTGTCCTCCAACAGCTGTTCTTCAGACTCAGGTCATACTTGATAAGACTGCCAGCCAAATGTACAAGATTATCTTTTCAACAGAGCAAGCTTTACTTTATGAATGTGTCACTGGGAATAAAATAATTCCAGCTACGTTGGAATCAAAGTCACTCTTCAAATAGCAATATTGTGGCTTAGCAACCGCTAAACTCTTGTGTCAGGATGGGAGAATTATGTTGTTATTTTTTCCCCCCCCACCACAAATATAAGGAAGCTTATAGGTTCATGAACTGGGTATTAACAGAGGGATTAGCGAAGAGGCTTCGGGAATGCTCACGTCCGTGAGGCACAAAGCTGCAATCTCTTCATTGTTGAGATAGCTACTTGATTTAACACAATTAACTATTTATTTCTGATGCATTCAGGTCTTACAGGCAAGATGCAGCGGGGTTTCAGTGGTAATGACTTTTTCTGTGTTGAACCTAACCTGTTTTGGCTGCCACATGGTCCTGTGTAAGACTTGGGGTCTGGTTAGTCTCTTTTGATCTGCATCAAAATAAATTTGGTGATAATGAGGCAGCTGGGTCCATCACTGCAAGACGCGGGTCAGATAAACCTCTGTAAATATGAACAAATCACCCCGTTTATTCCAGGGAGCACTAGCCAGCTGGCTTATTGTTATTATTTATGAAACTTAACATGCATATTTGATCTTTAACAACATAATGATCACAACACATTGTACCATAGTGTACATATTTTACATTCCTTAACATCTTTCTTATTTCTTATTTTCTATTTCTATCTAGTATAGCAGAGTATCTATTGTACATATCTTTCTTCATATTTTTACATTCTCTAACATATTTCTTATTTCCTATTTCTTTTGTTCTACAATGGGAGCAACTGCAACTGACTCAATTTCCCCACGGGGATCATTAAAGTATTCTGATTCTGATTCAGATTTTTTCTGCAGTCCATCTATGACTGTCTCAGATCTACAAAAACCAAGATATGAAAAAGGAGAATGAGTATCTCAGTGTCAAATGGTAGACAAATTGGCAAAGCATCCCATGAAACTGTGATAGGCCATTATTTTTCATTAAAAAAAAAAAGGCTAAGGTGAATATTTACATGAATATGTTGAACAAGGTGATGTAGAGGTATCGTATTAGATGTAGAATTATTACAGCTTTTAGATTACACTTCACATTCTCAAGTAACTGAATGGGCCTCTCCGCCATAAAGCTCTGACTGATGATCTCGTTTCTTTGGTGCGAGGGAGGAACCTCACGTTCCCAGGTACGTATTGCACATGTTGCAAAATACCACACTGTTGTCTGACTTGAATAGAAACTCACTTTACTTCCTTCCCTTTTCTCAGAATCCCGTCTGAACATGACAGTACCACAGAAATGCGGTGCTTTACGACATCACCTTTGTAACAGCCTATTCCCAGCCGGGGCCTCGGTTTTTTTTACATTTTCATCATTAAGGTGAGACACCCATCCATACCTGTTGATACCTTCTATCAGGATTTGAACATCTCCAAATTTCTCTTTCTCACTTTTTTCCCCTCTCTGAGACCACGTACACCTTGATACCTTGTTCCGAACAGCCACATTACATAACAGTGGCCTTTCCTATCAGCCACAAAGTGAACAGACAACCTTTGCATGACATGGCACCAGGGTCTTTTACCTAGACGATAACAACAGTACATAGTTATGATAGTATTTATTAGGGTTTGACTAATAACATTCATCAGTACACATGCAATGACATCAATACCCCTTGTGACATAATCCAAAGTGAACCCTCATACAGACGCCCAATTCAGAGTTTAACGGCGTGATATACTACCATGCAAATGAGGACCACCGACAACGTCAGGACATTCTGCCATAAATCAAGAGTACTAATAAGACATGCAGCAACATTCACTCACTACCTGCTCGCTTTCAGAGTGAGGGATTGCAGGCAAGTCATTCAGGATTTCAAGATGCTAACCTTCTTCGCCAGTGTTTTATTAAATTAGACCCAAGATGCCTCAAAGTCCAACAGGTTATTTCAGCTTCCCAGAAACAATAGTCTTTTCTCTAACATGCCGTTCAACATTATATAGTTATATAATACGTCTACACCCTACAACTCTATAAAAATAACACTCTACATCTTTATATTTTTATAGTTTATGTCCGTATTCAATATCTTTAAATTAGATTTTAATGCAAAATTGTAGAGCCAACTGTGGGATACATTAGGCCTTTAAATGAACACTTAATTTACAAACATTATTTTTTGTAAACCAATTTTATTGAGAAGAAAGCAGTGAACGTTTTTACTTACTTTTTGACATATTAACCTCCCTTTCATTCCACATCACATCCACCATCCATCCCTAAGGTCCTCTATCATTTCCCACCAATTAAGAGACACAGCGATATGAGAACAGAAAAAAAAACACGGTTGAACAATTAAATAGATAAAGGAAAACTTCACTTCAGGTTTTAAAGAAAAAAAGTTTTGCTGCAGTCAGGGAGGAATTTTCATCACGCTGCTGGAAAACAATGACAGGGCAATATCCGACATTTCATGAAAGGCAGATATTGGCACAGATATGGGCTTTTATTGATATAGTGGTAAACTAAGATATATATATATATCTAACCCTGGCTTATATAATGAATTATCTGACTATTCCCACTGCTTCAATAATCACACAGATCATTGCTTTGCAGTCTTCTCTCCACAGCCCAATACATCTGGAAAACTCCCTGGTTCTATTTCACAAATATTTTTCTGCCGTCTCAGCTTTGTCTGAGCGCTTTTCCCAGCAGCCCCAGCCCTAGCAAACACTTCGGGGTCATGGGTGTGGCTTTCGGTGCACTGCTGCCGCTCACCATCTGTTTCACGCCGCTCAACCTGTCCTGTGCTGAAGGCTTTGTCAACTGGGAAAATCCCAGTTGGTTTGAGTTTGCCCTCCCTACCAGCACCTCCATGCACCTGCCTGGACCCCTTCGTCTCGCTTGTTTTCTGCCCTCAGAAGCACATCTGGAGTCCTGCAGAGGAAGCCAAGAGGGAGAATGGAGGAGACGTGTTAGTTGCCATCAGGCTCATCACTGACAGTACTGCTGCTACTACTCCTTCTATTACTACCACTACTTCTATCCCTATTTCTCCTTCTATCACTATCACTCCTCCTCGTCCTCCTCCTACAACTAATCCCAATGATAATAAAAATGCTTCAGGTTAGAGCTATTAAATAAATGAAGGAATGTTCAATAATCTATCCGCGCGTGTCTCGTATTACACATTCAGTGCTATATATGAGATTTTTCTTTGGCAGTGGAGCCAAAGAACGGTTAATAACCTAATGTGAAAAATATGATTCTTTCTGCCTCTGATATCATTTTAAAAGATAAGGAAAAGTAAAATATGGGATGTGGAAGTGTAAAATGGGACTGTGGCTACATTTCTCTGCTGATTTACAATTCCCTCTCTCTAGCCACGAGGATGAATTGTCTCTGGCTTAATTACTGGACCGGTTATCCTGCGGTGATGAGATATCACTCTGCATTACAATAAAGTTTATGCTAAAACAGCTTCTTAGAATACCCCTGATGTCACTCTGTAAAGGATAAAAAAAGGAAAAGCTGCAGCTCACAGTGGAACACACCAGCTTGCATAACACAATGTGATCATCCAAATTTATGCATAGAATAGAAATGTGATTTTGTAATAATGAACCACTAAAACTATTTGAGAGAGGAGTTCAGTGCCTGGAACGATGCGTATTGAAATACGTTTTCTGTCTCTGCGCTGTCACTTGTCTGGAGTGCGCAGGCTCTTGTGTTACAAGGTGCATGCACTGTGAGTAATGTCCACAGCAGGGCAAGGCAAGACTGAAAAGGTCATTGGGTGGTAAAAGGGAGTTAGGTCAAAAAGTAACGAAAAAAAAATCCAGAATAATCCACTTACGCACCAGAATCACCATAAAGGCAAGTGTAAAAAAACAATTTTAGGAACCAAGTTCAATTGGAAAGTGCCTCACAGTGATTTACATACATTAAGCAACATCAAAAGCACTCTTTGTACACCTTTGATTCGTAAATATAGTTCAAAAGCTCTTTTCTCTTTCCTTTTGAAATTTACCATGACTCCTTGTGGTTCATCCTTTAACTATTCAGGAGAAGCTTGATAACAAAGAGAAACGTGATGTTTGGTGGAAAAACAAAGTATGTTTATCTCCTTATGGCCCTGGGAATTTTTTTTTCTGCTGTGGGAGGGCCATAGAATAAATGAACAAAAGAAACCCACAGGTTAATCTATAAGAGGGAGTTATCAGTCGTCTCTGACCACCCTGTAAATCATGGTTATTATTATTATGCACATGATATAGCTATCCAAACATCACATTGTTTGGATAGTCATACAGGTTGCCCTGCTGCCCTAATCATGTGTCGGAGTGGGAGGGACTGCTCAAAACAGGTCAGTGTCCTTTATATCAGAGGCTTTTCCTTCTTTCTTTCAACTGGGAGGCGTGCAAGTAGGAGCAACAGGCTTGGATAGCTAAATAAGATTTAATAACCTGGGCAAGACAGGCTTGAACAGCCCCTCACCACCCGCACTGCTCATAAGGCCAGTTGTTACCACGGAAACAGTGTTTGGCGAGTGTGGGAGATAAATTGCAGCAGTATCTCCCTTATAATAATTTCCATTATCTGCGCTGGATGTTTAGATTATCATGTAAATAGGCGGACGTGCCGGTCGTCAGCAGGTAGCAGCTGAATGCTGGTGAACACGGGAGATCAAGTGAAACAATTGAGCAATCAGCACCAACAAGTACACTGTGGAACAAGGTAAGCTCCAGACGCTCCTTTCAGACGTAGTCTCTTTTCAAAAATATTATAATAGGAAGATTGTGGAGGTACAGCCATTAAATCTTAAATGACAGGTCGCCACCAAAGACTAGGAGGAAGTTGTTAAGTTGCTGAAATTGTTGGTAAGTCCTCAGTTTCATCACATTCCTCTGGTGGACAGTGAGAATTTCCCCCATTTTAGTCACAGGACAATATAAGAGTGGAACATGCTGTTTGTCTTACATATTCATTCTTATTGGATGCAGTACATTATATAAAAGGTAAGGAACTCCACATTCTCACTATCAGAATTTCTTTACTAAATGCTATTGGCTTTGTTTTTAAAGGTGTCTGGGTTTATTTCTAGGTTTTTTTTCTTTTTTTTCTTTTCTTTTTTTTTTGGTATTTTTTTATATGGAGGAGAAATTAGACACACAAATAGCTTTGATTACAAAATGATATTGTGAAGTCATGCCAGAAAAATCTTGGAGTCACTCATTTCCTTGGGTGCTACGTTTATGAGGCTTCTCATTTTCACAACCTGTCCTGTGTTTGCACACATAAGGAGAACATTGGTTGGGAGTCAATGATAAGGCATCTTGTGCTCTATTTACAACATGGAGGAAGCAATAACACTGTGCTATCTTGGATTGTATACAAACCCATGTGCTCACCCAGACAGACTCCTCATTAGTCAGACAATTCGAGTCTACAATAAACCCTGAAATAGGGATGCGTTACAGAATGAGCCTATTTAGAGCTTTTTGCCTTGGTCATTCAACTTCTAGCCTAAATTTTATGGTGCTAAAAGTAGCAGTGCACTCTAACACCAAGTGTCAAGAGGACAATAGGCCTGAATACTGTTGTGTGCAGTGTGGTAATCTCTTCCCATTCTCTCTTATCAGCAGTGCTCAAAGCCCCTGAGGAGACGATGAGCGTTGGTTTATCAGTGGGGACAAGAAAACCACACTGTCTAACTGGGTTTGTTCCAAGCCGTTGACCCAATAAGAAGTTTTCGCCTCCTGACGTTCAGACTGCCTGACAGATCAAAACCCCTCTGCACTGGAGCTCTTTGATCCCCCAAGAGTTCGGGACATAATGTGACGCATCTCGATTCTTCCGCCGTTGAGTGACTGTTTTACACCAAGACCACCATGCAGGAGTGCCACACTGCGTTATGCCTGTCTGTCTACATCATTACCTTCGTGACGGGGTTCCCAGCCAATGTCCTTGCCTTCTACACTTTCAGCAGGAAAGTGAGGCAGAAGGCCACCCCCATCGACATCCTGCTCCTCAACCTGACCATCTCTGACCTCCTCTTCCTCCTCTTCCTGCCCTTCAAAATGCAGGAGGTGCTGAACAACATGATGTGGGACATGCCCTACGCTCTCTGTCCACTGTCGGGCTTCATCTTCTACATGACCATCTACAACAGCACCTTCTTCCTCACCGCTGTCAGCGTGGAGCGCTACCTGGGCGTGGCGTTCCCCATCCAGCACTCTCTGAAGCGCCGGCCGATGTATGCTGTGGCTGCCAGCATCTTCTGCTGGATCTTCTGTTTCCTCCACCTGAGCATCGTCTTCATCATGCCCTTCATTGGCACTGAGAGCGCTGACAACTTCTCAAACGTCACCAATAACCTGAGCAACGTCTCGTCCAGTGTCGGCCCTGATAGTGCTCGCATGGGCTTTATGAACAGCTCCAATTACAGCCTCAGCACAGGTTTGTCCAGAGAACTGCCACATTTTTCCAGTGTGGAGGTGTGTTATGAGAATTTCACGGAGGCTCAGCTGAATATCCTTCTGCCTGTACGTCTGGAGCTCTGCGTGGTGCTCTTCTGCGTCCCGTTCCTGATCTGCTGCTTCTGCTACATCAACTTCATCAGGATCCTCTCCAAGCTGCGTCACATTGGCCGGCGCAGGCGTCTGCGGGCTATAGGCCTGGCTCTGCTAACACTGTTGGTGTTTGCCCTATGTTTCGGCCCCTACAACGTCTCCCACATCGTGGGTTACATTACATGGAAGAGCCCTGATTGGAGAGACAAGGCCCTCCTGTGTAGCACCTTTAATGCCTGTCTGGACCCACTTATTTTCTACTTCTCCTCCTCTGCTGTGAGGGGAACTGTGGGTAGTGTGATGAGGGGGGTTAAAAGACGACTGAACAGGTGCCTGCCTTGTCACACGTTCTGGTCCTTTCGGGGGGGAATTAACAAGACTGCAGAAGATAAGGGACACAAACAAGAGGAGATCAATGCTATCTGAGCTGACTGAATGGGAGCTGCGTGCGGCTGACTTCACTAATTTGTTATTTCTTCATTCCTGGAAGCAGGAAATTATAGCCATGTTTATGTTTGTACACATGAGAAAATAACTTGTAATTTACTGTGTCGTGTCAGTGTTTGATCCTCCACTGCTGAACTTCCTGTTTGGATTAGAGAAAGGATAGGAAAACCTGAGGCGGCAAAACAGAACTCACACTAACAGGCTGCAACAGTTTACTGCAATGTAATGTTGCACCATAACTACTCAGGTATTTTAGCTGTACAGCTACATATAGCACATGCATACAGCAATGCAAATGCTTTAGGCTGTCAAATTTAAATAACAAATATGTTTTATAACAGTTTGATGTCACAACATGTCCCTTTATGCAAGCAGGTGTTCTGCAGCTCTTGGCTAGAACACTAATAAACCGAACATCTAAGCGACAGCCTCAAACATCAGTGCTAAGCAATAAGAGATAAGCCTGTCACCCATGCTGCACCAGTGTACACTCTCAAAAAAAGATGAGTCATTTTCAACAAAATCCAGCGTCTCATTTGGACAAAACATCTATCTATCACATGTTAATGACATTTGCAGTCTCAATATTTCAATATACTGTGTACAATATGTAATGTCCCAAACCACGTGTTGAAAATGGTGTGTACAGCATTTACATGACAGATGAATCTGATTTTGTGTGTGTGTGAATGAGTGACTTTGAATGTGATCAATGCGTGTAAATATCCATTGCATGTAAATGTATAAAATCAACCATGTCTTTTCTCTCTATCAATTATGTGGGATATATTTTCAGTTATCCCTATACTGTACATGTGTAAAAGATATTCATAAAAGCAGCTTAAAATTATTAAATAAATAAACAGATAAAGGCAGTAGGTGAGTATGAGCATGTTTATTGAAAAGGAAAGGTTTGAGCATCTGTTTCTGACATTAATGTTAATCTGGTTATAGACATATCAGCTTACCCTAAATTTAATGGACATTATTGCTGGCTGCATTTTGGCGCTCCTGGCAGTGTGGGCAGGTCTATATTTACAATGAACTTTCTCCAACACGTGAATCAACAACACACCCCACACACTGCAAACATAAACAATGCTATCACACAAGGAAGCGCTGGCATCAACTCTAATCCCGTTATCTGAGGATTAGGCTTCCGTGGAGGTTGAGCTGATTACTGTATCTGTTTGACAGGTGGATCATGCATGCAACATTCACTTTGACATGCAGAC